>CAUYRH010025311.1:0-50328 GCA_963574655.1 Perodicticus potto | reverse complement strand
TAAAAATCCTCAAAGAAAGCATAGGAAAAACACTGGAAGATATCAGCCTGGGGAAAGACTTCATGAAGAAGACGGCCATGGCAATTGCAACACAAAAAACATAAACAAATGGGACTTAATTAAACTCAAAAGCTTCTGTACAGCTGAGGAGACAACAATCAAAGCAAAGACACAACCTACCCAATGGGAAAGGATATTTGCATATTTTGAATCAGACAAAAGCTTGATAACTAGGATCTATAGAGAACTCAAATTAATCCACATGAAGAAAGCCAACAATCCCATATATCGATGGGCAAGAGACATGAATAGAACCTTCTCTAAAGAAAATAGACGAATGGCTAACAAACATATGAAAAAATGCTCAACATCCCTAATAGAGAAATGCAAATACCATCTAACCCCAGTGAGAATGGCCCACATCACAAGATCTCAAAACTGCAGATGCTGGCGTGGATGTGGAGAGAAGGGAACACTTTTACACTGCTGCTGGGACTGCAAACTGATACAACCTTTTTGGAAGGAAGTATGGAGAACTCTCAAAGACCTCAAGCTAGACCTCCCATTTGATCCTGCAATCCCATTACTGGGCATCTACCCAGAAGGAAAAAAATCCTTTTATCATAAGGACACTTGCACTAGACTGTTCATTGCAGCTCAATTTACAATTGCCAAAATGTGGAAACAGCCTAAATGCCCACCAACCCAGGAATGGATTAACAAGCTATGGCATATGTACACTATGGAATACTATTCAGCCATTAAAAAAACTGGAGACTTTACAGCCTTTGTATTAACCTGGATGGAAGCGGAACACATTATTCTTAGTAAAGTATCACAAGAATGGAGAAGCATGAATCCTATGTATTCAATCTTGATATGAGGACAATTAATGACAATTAATGACACAGTGGGGGTGGGGAAAGGGGAGAGCAGAGAGAGAAAGAATGAGGGAGGGGTGGGGAAAGGAAGAGCAGAGAGAGGGAAGGAGTGAATGGGGTGGGGTCTTGGTGTGTGCCACACCTTTTGGGGGCAAAACACGATTGTAAGAGGGACTTTACCTAACAAATGCAATCCGTGTAACCTGGTTTCTTGTACCCTCAATGAATCCCCAACAATAAAAAAAAAAGAAGCGGCTGGCTAGCCTGTTGTCAGCACAGATTGACAGATTAAGGTGGTATGGCGGCAACAAGCCCAGACAGAATCCTAGGAACTACCATTTGGACACTGTGACCATTTGCAAAGTCATTGCAGAGTGCCACTTTTGAGCTACTATATTTGAGCTACAATTAATCTACCAAGTCTTTGCAAAGAGTCCCAAATGACTCACAAATGATTGTATACAAATGGGGCAGCCCTGCTCTCTCACCAACATTTAGGTGTACAGGTTTGGTGTCTGCATCTGAGGTTTCCCTTGCCTCATACAAGCTGGATCGTTAAAGAGGAAAAGACCTTGGTGGTGTGAGCAGAATAAGCAAAATACACACAAGAGGCACAGAGTTTGGGGGCTTTGAAGAGGGTGAGGTGAAGTCAGGACTCAGCATAGCTGGTACACACACTAGGTGTTCAATAACATCTAAAAGATGTTTTCTAGACATCTAAAAGCTTATTTCTCAAAAAGCTAACGTAGACTTACCCTATAACCCACCAGTCCCACTCTTAGGAATATTCCCCAGGTATTTGAAAACAAATGTACTTGTACATGGATGTTCACGGCAGTGACATTTACAATTGCCAAAAAGTAGAAACCACACAAATGACCATCAGATAAAATGGGGTCTGTCTACACAATGGAATATTATTCAACCATGAAGAGAGGTTAAGTAGACACACGTGCTATGACATTGATGAGCTCCCAAAACTTTATGTTAAGAGAAACAAGCCAGTCACAAGGACCATATAATGTTTGAGTTCACTTATATGAAATACGCAGAACAGAGAAATCCACAGAGGGCACAGATTGGTGGTTGCTGGGGGAGAAGAGAGAAAAGGAGAGCACAGAGGAGCTCACTGGGTCTGGAGTATCCTTTTGGGGTGCTGAAAAGTCTCTGGAACTACACAGGGGTGATGGGTGCACACATTTGTACTAAATCCCACTGAATTGTTCCATTAAGCTGGCTAATTTTATGTTATGTGAATTTCGCTTCAATAATTTAAAAAAAGATCCAGCTAATAGTTCATTTCCCTTGTGGCAGAGCAATCTGTTTCATCTCTGACTTAATGGTGCTTTTAAATACAAACAAAAATTAAAATGGGGGAAAACTGGCTCTCCTAAGAGGGTAGAAGGGGGGTGGGGGAAGCAACTCTGAAACAAGTGCAGCTTTCGTGCAGCTGGTTTTCCAAGCCCTCTGTTTTACAGAAGGGTGGGTCTGTGCTTGCAAAGAATAAAAATACTCCGGCCAAGCCAGACGCTCAAAGCTGCAGAAAGGGAAATCATGCACATCTCTCCTCTGTGTCCCCGCCCCCCACCCCATGGGAATTTGATTTCCCATGGGAAGGAAGCCCTGGGAGGACATCAGGGAATGTGAGCGATGTGTCTTGTGCATATGGAGGGTCCGTGTGTGAAGCCCTCTACCACTGCCTGTCCGTACCCACGCAGCACGGTGACCACCGTGCACCAGGACGCACGGGTAACACACGTCTGTCTCAGTAACCGCAGCCAGCCCCCAGGAAGGAACAGCGATTCCCATGGGAGGTGGTGCATTTTGCTCACCAACAGACATCACTCACTTTTCCACTCTGGAGACAGGCTCTGGATGGCAAAGTCCAGACGTCACCTCTCCTCACTTTTAAAATTGGTTCCATAAATTGGAGTGAATTCAAACACATGAGACCCTTCCATAGCCTAGGCTGACTGCCAGACTCTCCACAGATCCAGAGTGAGCGGAAAGGCAGAGAGAGGGAGTGGGGCACAGTGTTAGCTGGCTGCAAGCATCCTTCCAGACATTCTGGAAGGCTGGTCCTGACCCAGGGACCACAGGCTTCCTCTCTACCTAGGGGCTGAGGCTGCTCCCCAAGGTTCTCTTGGCACAAAATCATCTGTTGATGAAAATAGGTTCATGCAGGAGTCAAAATAATAATGATAATTTTGATCATTATTTTATTTTATGATATTATCAAGTATATTTATTTATATTTTACCATCAATTTTTAAATTATTTATTTATTTTTAGAGGTACTGTCTTCATCTGTTGTTCAGGCTGGAGTATAGTGGCGGGAGGCCTGTTCTAGTTGACTACAGCCTTGAACTTCTAGGCTCAAGCAATCCTCCCACTTGAGCTCCCTAGAAGCTAGGACTACAGCATGTGCCACCATGCCACCACACCTGGCTAATTTCCTCCTTCTCTCTGTCCCTCCCTTTCTTCCTCGGTAGAAATGAGGTCTTGCTATGTTGCCCATGCTGGTCTTGAATTCCTGAGCCCAGTGATCCTCCTGCCTCAGCCTACCAAAGAGTTGGGATTATAGGTGCCCAACCTATCATTAATACTAATAATATTGTTAGAAGTACAGTTCCTGACATTTATTGACATGCCCGGGCACTGTGCTTTGACCATCCAGGGTCTGGCAGTGCAATGAAGTAGGAGCCATTGCTATCCCCATGACAGCACTGAGAAAGCTGAGGTATGTCACGTGGGCCACACACCTCTGGAGCATGGGTGGGGGATTGACCCAGACAGTCTGACTTGAGGGCCCATGCTCTGAGCTGTATATGACTTTCTACACTAGTGGTTCTCAACCTTCCTAATGCCGCAAACTTTTAATACAGTTCCTCACCACAACATGAGGAATTGTATTAAAGGGTCATGGCATTAGGAAGGTTGAGAACCACCATTCTACACCCAGAACTTTTGGGATCATAGTCTGGTGCTTCTCGAAGATTTTTGGACTTTACCTGGGATGGAGCAGGGATGATAGGGAGAGTGAATCGCACCCACCTCAGGGCACCAGCCTGGCCAGAGGGGGATGGCGTTCATCTCTGAGCCTAATTCCTAGCAAGTCCGAAGTCCATAAGGATCTAGGACATGCCAGGTACAGAGTAAGCAAAGAGAGCAGCCTAATGAGAGTAGCAGGGCAGGGTGTTCCCCCAGGACTCAGGGGCTCCCAGCTCTTTGGCTGGCAGATAAAGAAGTCAGCTTGTGTTTGGTAGGAACCCCAGACTTCTTTAGGGGGCTCCTGGGGAACAGAGACCTCCAAGAACATGTAGATCCTGGGGGCCTGGGACAGAGGGGGACCAAGTGCCCCGTAATGATCCTCTGTCATTTTCTCTTTTTGACTAAACATGAATTTGCCTGACTTGTATGTACATTTGAAGTGACCATATAATAGGAAACTGGTGCAAAGTCCAGAGACTAGGTTAAGTCTTGGCTCTATTAACAACTTGTCCTGGGACTTGGAAGCACAACCCTAGGGCTAGGCCCAAGGGCAATGAATCCACAGCTCCTGCTTTAGGCAGGAATTTTTTCCCTGCCTCCAGCAGAGTGCTCATCCATCCTCCACAGTAACACCTCCGCCGACTGGGAGCTCACTATCTCCCCATCCAAAGATAGTGAGCCGAGGCCCATTGCTAAATGTCCCACAGTCAGCCCTAGCATGGGTCCTTGAAGCCACATAGGACAAACCCAATCACTCCTCACTAAAGCTCCTAAGAGATAGGCAGGCAAAGTCACAGTCCGAGCCCCCCAAAGCACCTCTATGGGATGTGTGTTCTTACCCTCTGCCATCCTGAAAACCTCTAGCTGTGCCCTATCTAGCATGCCCCTGCCCTCTGCACTGCTGCTCTCAGGATCAAGTGTAGCAAGCTTCAGTGCAGAGCAGGATAATCACCTTTGTGTTCAAGACATTATGCTCCTGTTACTACAGCCTCAGATCCTGCACTGACACTCATGATGGGTGGTGCTGGATGTGGGAGTGAGTCCAGCTGTGCAGGAGAGATTTGTTCTCACTGATCCATAGCCAGCAATGTGTGTTTGGGGGAAAATAAGAGAAAGATGACTTAAATACCAAGGATATGTTCCCTTGTGCTCTGGAGTAAACGTGACCTGGGGGACGTGAATCTGCTGGCCCCTTAGTGGGCCTCTGGTCCCACTGAAAACATGCTGGAACTTTAAACAGCTGGTTCTTGGCTGATGAGAGAAAAAATTGAAAAACACACCACTAACAAACACAGAGCCACAGAAACAGACTAGGACGGGCCAGCAGAAGCTCCTAGCTTTAGAACCTCTCTCACTACAGAAGCAGCTGTTCCTTGTGAAAATAGAGCCAGAGAAAAAGCCTGCTTGCCACCCTCACGGGCAATCCATCTACATACCTTCCAGGGAGGCCTTGAAACCACACCCAGCAGTATCCTGACCACAGGCTCCCAGTTGACACACCCCTTCCCAGTGGAGGGGACAACCAGGATGAAATAAAGAGTACAGGCCACATGTTACGGAGTATTTGGAGTTTACTAAAAGACACAAAAATGCTTTTGTCCTAAAAGACAAGGCTCAACAGCAGAGGGGTGGCTGAAATGGTTCACCATCCCCTACTCAGATTTCTACTTCTTATATACTTTAAAGCTACATTTATCTAGTGTGATATTCTTTCTTAATCTTTATTTCTTATCTTTACTGCTCCCCATGGGGTGGAAAGCAGGCCAGAAACCAAACTGCATAGTCACAGCAACCCCCTTTCCACCCTCCATAAATCCTTCAAAGCTGGTGTTCCTGGGGAGCATCAGAATTTCCTACCCTGGTCTCGGCTGGCACTAGAGATAAGATCCTGGTGCAACGATTAACACCTGTTGTCCCGTTGTGGAAGATGGCAATTCTAAAGTCAGACACAGCATCGTTTACTCTGCAGGAAGGATGATTTCCCCCACCTTCTCATGACCCTCTCCATTCTGTGGTTCTGCCTGCCTTTAGATTAAGCTTATTCCTATGTTAATCTTCTCTGGCCCTAGGTTTTGTTTGTTAATTTCTAACTGTTTCCCTCAGGGCTGGCCTTGCTTTTCAGAGACCCCCTCTGAATAATAGGGGCTGCCTTTTGCTTTTCAGAGACCCCCTTCACCTCAGACCTTAAGTGGGGTGGGAGTGTCTAGTGAGCTTCTGGAGTTTGGAGATGAGGACTTTCTTGAACTTAAGGGTGCCTGAATACCAGTCCAAACTGTTTTTCCCAGCACTGGAGCACACGCTGGCTCTGTGTGGTTTACAGATAGTGGACCATGCAAGATTTTTGCCTTATGCAATAACTTTAGAATAAAAATCCCACCCACTACGTGACTCTGGGACAATTACTCATTATCAGGTATAGGGGTTGGGGCATATGAATGAAGGGTGGGTGAGGAATGAATGGATGGGTTTGGGTTGAAATTCTGGTGTTGCCTATTACTAGCCTTGGGCCTATCACATGTTTAGCTACAAAATAGCCATTACACTTCCTTTTGGCAGAGTTCTTACCAGGAGTCTTTGAGTTCCTATAAGTTCCTAAGCATGGAGCCTGAGGCCAGGACGGGCCTGGCTGAGAACAAGGACACCTGTCTGACCAGCAAGGAGCATTACCAAAAACTGAACTCGTAGAAGAGTACCAGGCAATTTTCAAAGGGCACATGTCAGGACAGCTTTATTGGTGTCTCCAGGCAAGGAGTCCTAGAACCAGTTATAGAGGCTGGTCTACCTGGAAATTAACTTTCTCTTCCACCTTTGCCTGGCTGTGAAGGGGGTCTGAGACCCATGTGGGGCCGCTCCTCCTAAACTGTCCCTGGCCTTTCAGCCAGGGCTTCTCAAATCTCACAGGCATGCGTGTCATCTGGGAATCTTGCTAAACTGTAGGGCTGATGCAGACGTCTGGGGAGTGGTCTCAAGTTCTCTGGGAAAAAGCAGGTGATGTGGTCCCAGGGCATTTGGGGAGTCCCTCTCGAAGCTTTGTATGTGCTTTTGGCTGGTGGCCACTGAGACACTAGGCTGCCATTCCTCAGCCCTTCCAGGTGCCATGAGGGGGTCTAGTTGCTGGAAAGGAGGCAGGGAGGGGCAGGGCCCTGTTTTTCTTCAGTGATGCTCCCACTTTCCATCCAGAAAATCACACCACTGTTCCTGTTTCAAAATGAACTGTGAGATCAACCTCTATGGTTGACTATGCATGTGTTGGGGGAGCTGAGAGGGAAATCTAGACTCAAGGCCAGATACTCAGCAGGTGCAGCTGTCCTGCCAGGCTGAGGTCGCTGGGTTTAGACTTCATGTCAGCCATACCAGCCAGCTCCACTGCCTTCATCCTGAAGATGGGAACTGAGTCTCTCTTCCAGGCCACATGGCTCCCGATGGTGGGGCAGAGCCCTGTTGTCTCTCCAGCCTCCTAGCCCAGCATCTTTCCCATTTCTTTACAAGGAGAATATAACCCTTGGCCAGGGAACTCAAGACAGTTCCAGGTCTTTGCTTCCTCCAACTGCCCTGAACTGAGCCCTCCGGGGCAGCTTGACACCTCCCCCTCCCCCCACTGCCCCTTGGGCCCCTGGCAGTCTTTCTCCCAGAGTCCTACTCACATTAGGCGCCCCAAAGCAAAGGGCCTGTCCAATTTAGTTCTTATGCTTGAGCAAAAGGGCCCACATTTTGTTTCTAATATCTATAAGTGAGCATGACCAGGGCAGGAGTCAAACATTCCCATGTGCTGTACCTCCAGCTTTGCTCGGAGGCTTGTGTGGGAAGTGTGGAAGAGAGAGAGGGGCGGGTGGGGCCACAACGTGCACCTTGGGTCTCAGGCATGGCCTGCCTGTGTGACTGCAGGCTGGCCTCTCTTGTCTGAGCCACCAGGTGATCTGGGCCGGCCATTAACCACTTTGTCTCCCACCACTTGCCACTGGCCACCGGCTCCCTCAGCCCACTGCAGCCATCTCAGTCTATGTGCCTGGCTCAGGATCTTGCCACTGCTGTTCCCAATGCCGGAAACACTCTTCTTCCAGGCGGTCACCTGGTGAACTGCATCACTTCCTTCACTTTGCTCAAATGCCATTTAAAACTTGCCGCACCCAGCACTTGAGATTGCCCTCGCTTGCTTTATTTTTTCCCATAATATGCTAACCTTCCAACACAGGACACCTTCATTTACCACCTACCTTTTTTTTTTTTTAATTAAATCATAGCTGTGTACATCAATGCAATCATGGGGTACAGTGTGTTGGTTTCATATACAATCTGAAATATTTTCATCAAACTGGGTAACATAGCCTTCATGGCATTTTCTTAGTTATTGTGTAAAGAGCTTTGTATTCTGCATTCAGTAAGTTTCACCTGTACCCTTCTAAGATGCACCACTGTAGGGCCACCTACCTTCTTTAGCCAGAATGTAAGGTCAGGGGTGGGGAGGGGCACTGCTGCTGATTTTGTTACCATCTCCCCAGTGCCCAGCCCTGAGTATTTGTCAACAATCCCTGCCTGGTCATGTTTGTGGGGTTGCTTTAAGGCTCTGAGGTCTGTGCCCAGATTTATGGACCAGAAGGTGGAGAGCATGTGACATGCCCAGTGCGACATGGGTGTAGTTACAAGCGCCTCCTGAATGCGTAGCTGCATCTGGTACAGGAACTAGGGAGCTCCTACCTCTGAGAAACTAAATTTGCAGTTTCACTGCATTTGTGCTATAGTCTGGATGAAGTGAAGCTGCCAAATCTAGCAGGTGGCCTCAGGTGCTGCAGTGTGGGGCCTGGGAAATGGGGGCTTGCTCAACCTAGAGCACCTGTAGGCATGAAGGCTGCCTTTGAACTCCTGCATGGCCTGCCCCTGCCATGCTGCCAGCATGGCCAGAGACAGGAGGGCAACCTGGAGTATCTTGTGAAGCTACCTTTGAGCCAGTGGGGACAGGATGGGTAAAGACAAAGAGCAAACAGACGTGGGATGATAAGTGCAGGAGAAGCACCGTGGCCCCAGGAGAAGAATGCCAGGGAAGAAGCTTTGTGTTAGAGATTCCACAAACTGAGCTGGAACCAGCTGGAACCTGGCCAAAGGGCAGTCCCCATCCCAGACCTGACTTGCTGTAGGTATAGGGGAGAGACACTTCGAAGTGCAAATGCTCCTCCATCTTGGGCCATGTGGGAATTGGAGCTCTGCTCAGCAACTGTCCACAGAAGCAGCTTAGCAATGGATTTGGAGACCTTCTTCCCCACCCACAAGTCCCCTGTCTATTAAGGAACCCTGCGGATGGAGATAGGAGATCTGAGGTGCAAACTCCATCACTGTCCACATCCTGCTGAGTGTCCCTGGGCAGGCTCTTGTCCTCCCTCGACCCTGAATCCACAAAGCAGGACTTACTTTGCAGGGCTGATGTGAGTGGTGAAGAGACAATCCAGCCAGCACAGGGCCTGGACAGAGTAGGATGTCAGGGGCAGTTAATTTATTTAAAAAAAGAGGATATCTTGTGATATACCAATAATCTCAACCCTCTCTTTCATGAGGGCCCCCATTTTTCTATTAATATGTATTTTTATTAAATAAGAAATCAGACTTTGTTATTATTGGCCAGGTAGACTAGTGATCGTACCTATAGGAGAAAACGACAACACTGTATGGAAGGTCATAGATTTCCAGAATTAAAGAAAGATGAAAGATGTCAGACAAAGCCCATACAACTCCAAATAAAATTAAGGGAAAAATTCATACTGTAATAGATTAGAGTGAAATTAAAGATGATCAGAGAGAGAGAGAGAGAAAAAAAAGAAAAAAACAAAACTAAAGGTCCTCAGGGAGCAGAGAATGTGATGAAGAAACAAGATCCAGATGGCCATCACTTTCCAACCCCAGCATGGGCTATAAGAAGAGCTTTGAGGCTTGGCGCCTGTAGCTCAGCGGGCTAAGGCGCCAGCCACGTACACCTGAGGTGGCGGGTTCGAATCCAGCCCGGGCCTGCCAAACAATAATGGCTGCAACCAAAAAATGGCCAGGCTTTGTGGCGGGCGCCTGTAGTACCAGCTACTTGGGAGGCGGAGGCGGGAGACTCGCTTGAGCCCAGGAATTGGAGGTTGCTTTGAGCTGTGATGCCACAGCACTCTATCCGGGGTGACAGCTTGAGGCTCTGTCTCAAAAAAAAAAAAAAAAAGAAGAGCTTTGAGCATGGAAGTTAGCACTGAAGTCTTGAGTATTGAACTTTGAACCTTGATTTTTACATCCAGCTAACTGTCATCCAAGTGTGAGGGCATGACCAAAACATTCTCTAACACAGAAAGCCTAGAAGTCTGCCATGTAAAGATCCACATGGGAAACACTCAAGAACTCAAAAGAGTGGGGAAACAAACCCAGGACATGGTCCAAGGCACATGTAGATCAAAGGGTGATCGGATTTTGCAGCAAAGACTGCTGTCCTTGGTGCCCCAACCCCGCAAACTAGCTAAGACCCAGTAAAGGAGGGGAAGGCACGTGTCCATAATAATAGGATGGGATTGGGTGGCGGGAGATGGGGAGGCGAGGGTGCAGCACGGTTCTCGTCTTGACCGAGGAACATATGGAGAACAGTTTTATTTATAAAAAGAAAGGATTAACCAAGAAGCACAGAAAAAGCAGAGGACAAGTTGAAACCATAAACTTGTCAGTAAAAAGGCAAAGACTGTTGATTGGATAAAACCCAAAATCCAGCTATAGGCTTTTTACAAGAAAGACAACTAAGACATAAATCAGAGAGTAACGAAGGGGGACGGGTAGAGGGGAGAGCTGAAATTTGTTAAAGCTGAGTGTGGGTCCATCTGCGGGAGTTTGTTATACTATCCTGCCTACAGTAGCAAAGGTCTGAATTTTCTCATTTTAGAAGGCTTTTTAGGAAAGCATGTTTTCTGATCAAGATTTCTCTCTTCTCCAAAAGTCCAAGACAGCTGTTGTATTGCTAATTATTAAATTGTGTCCATCACTTGAACTTTCAAAAAGAAAATGGCTAAGCAGAAATGAGCATATAGAAACCATGCATTTTTTCCCCTAATATTTTTTGATACTTGATGAAGACCCCAGAGATAAGGAGGGTCAACTGTGTGCCCACTGCCTCCAGAATTTCCTGAAGTTCCCTTTAGAAAAATTATTGTAAATTGTCAGGAATGAAAAAAAATTGTGTGTTTAGATCGATCTTTTAAAATTAAACACAAATATATACGTGGATTTTACTGTCAGACACACACGCATATCCAACCTTAACCTTGAAGTCTGTCAGCAAGAATGCTAATAATGGTCGGCTCTGGATGGTGAAATCGCACAAGGGCCCTTTTTATAATAGTATTATTTTCTTTCCCTTTGAAAAGATCATGTGTCCCATGCTCATTTATGTAGTACCAGACAACTTGTTTGCTTGTCATTATTCATCAGAGTCACACACAGTGGCCAGTAGGAGCCTCTGATGGCTGCAGATAGCCAAGAATCTCACACTGGGCTGGTAGAACACTGGCGGAAATCGGAGAAACCCAGCACCGGGCTGGCATAGGAGGCTGGTCCCAAGACAGGGTGTGATTTTCATCAGAGGGTTTGAAATAGCAAAAATTGTTAGTAGGTTCCATTACGGTCTCTTGGGACCCGATAAGGGGACCACGAGCCCAGGCCCATCTGGCCAGCGGGGGTGGGCCCAGCAGGGTCTGGCGGCCTCCTGCTTGTGGCCGCCTTTCTCCCTGTTTTCACAGTGCATGGAAGCTCCCCAATCAGAGATTCCTCTGCCATGAGCAGTCCCATATGGAAGGTAAAAGCCACAGGTGGCTGGGTCCACCTGACATATGACCAGTGTGACTAGAGAACTAAATTTTAAATTTCATTACATTTAAATTTAAGTAGCCACGGATGAGCCTTAGACACATTATGCTAAGTCAAAGAAGCTGCACAAAAAAAGGCCATACACTGTACACTTCCATTTATATGAAAAGACCAGAAGAGGCGAGTCTAGAAAGACAGAAAGTAGATGTGTGGTTGCCTGGGGCTGGGGGAGGGGCATGACGAGAGACCAAAAATCACTGAAAATGGTGAGTTTTACGTGAACTGTATCTCAATTAAAAAACAACACAAAACAAATTTAAATATCCACGTGGGCTACTGGCTACCATGTAGGACAGCACAGCCCAAGAGGCTTCGAGGAGTTGTCCAGGCCGATGATCCCCCTCTCCTCCCCTGAATTCAAGTCTCCCAGCCCCAGCAGTGCCCCCAGGGGTTTTTCCCTTGTCCTCCACATGCTTCCTGCTGCCTTGTGCCTTCACCCCCAGCTTGAGTTCCTGCTGCACTGACACTCACCCCAACCTTGCCCCTGGGTCCTCCCACCTGCTCTGCCTCAGCTTTAGGTCCTACCGCAGGGACAATAGTGTGCTCCTGTGCATTTGGTACGACCCTCAGGTACCATCCCCTGCTTCTTATTTTGCTCAGATTATCCCCTCCCTGCCCTCAGGGCTGGTGGCTATCTTTCCCTTGGGCTTCCTGAAGAGGGGAGGCCTCAGGCAGGAGTCCAGACCCCAGTCCAGTGTCCCCCACCCGGCCGCAGCCCTGTCCTGTGGCATTCTGATCCTGGCCCTCTATTTTTAAGGCTTTCTCCCTCACCAGTAAGGCCTGGCAATGTGGCCTCAATGCTCTGTACAGGGGTGGGCCAGTGAGGCTCGTGTCTGACACATGGTCAAATGGACAACAGTGTATCACCGGTCACGGCTGCTTAGTTCACACAGCACCTTTGTGCCCATTCACTACTTGGCTTCTTTCTGGGCTGTGCTCCCTGCTTGGGCACAAAACATTCTGCCTCAGCAGGGGAATGAGGACCAGCCCCCCGCCCCCCATGGGTACCTGAGGGCTCCAGAGCCTCAGCCTTCCCGGGCCTGATTTAGGAAGGGGCTTCCAGGAGGTCCCGGGTCCTGCTTACCACCTGCTCTGGATCCAGCACTTCCCATCTGAGACTCTAGCCATGTACTGCACACGGCCCAGGAGGGACCATGGGGACCTGCGGGGAGTGGGCCCAGTTCAGAGATGCTGCCAGCCTAACCCGCATTGGCAGGACAGGCTGCACCCCAAATCCCACCCAAATCCAAGCAGGAGTGGGGTGACCCCATGGGAAAAGGTGTTTTTCTAAACTCACAGAAGGCGGCATTGTTTCCCTGCATCTGGTCAGGGTAAGAGCACAGACCAGGGCTTACCAAATTCTCAGCACAGCAAGGACGCGGGTGATTGATACGGAGAAAAACATTTGCACCAGCTCCTCATCTGGTTTCTATTAAGAGATTTCCATGCTTGAGTTTTTTTCCCCCCAAGGGTAAAACCAACAATGACTTGGGACCAGAGAAAGAATAGGGGACACAGGCAGCTGGGTGGGGGCAGGTGTAGGGGGGCCAGGTTGAAAGATGTGACTGAGGCCGGGGAGGAAGCCTCTTCCCCTGGGGGTGGCCAGGGATAATCACAGTGCTGTTGATAACCTGGGTGACGTAGTGACTGGCTTCCTTTCTCGCTTTTTTAAAGTCACATGGATTTGGTGGCAGATGAATGTGGCTGGTCCCTACAGGCCCTGCCCCCATGCAAGGCCACCCCATCCCACGCCTGGCCCCCCACCGTCCCATCTTTCTTCGTGTACTGTCACCACATTCTCATGTCACACATGGAGACAGGTGTCCCTTCTTGTTTGTCTTCTGTCTCTCTGCTGTGGCACAGAAGCCCCCCAAAGACCTGACTCCACACTCCACTATGATCTCCTGAATAATGAGGACAGACCGGGTCCTACTCCTGCCTCCCCAGCCCACCTGGGCCCCAGGCTCCTCCTTAGGGGGTCGCAGGTCTGTGTGGCTTCAGTCCCACTAGTGAGTGTGGCCTAGAAGAGGCTTCCCCCCCAACCCCCATTCTCCCCTCCCTCCCAGCCCTGGAGTGGGTGGCAGGAGTAGGGCAGCTCCCACCCTCTTGTGACACACTCACCTGGGGACCTGGCTCTGATTAGGTCCTCAGGCTCTGATCCATGGCTCCAGCCACCCTATGATTGGGCTGTAAAACAGAGACGCACAGACACTAGGCTGTGGTGTGGTGCTCTCCTGCCTAGAATGACCTTGAACATTTTCCTTAGCCTCAGGACCGAGTGCCATGTCACCTCCTCCGGGAGGCCTCTGGGCCTGCTGCTCTGTCCCTCCTCGCTCCCATCTTACCTGGCTCTGAACCTCCTATTTCCCTGCCACAGGCTTTGGTTTTGGATATCACTGGCTCACCTGGTAAGAGCTCTTTTAGGGACCCAGTACCCATTACAGTGCCTGGCACACGGCAAGTGTGCTGGGAGATTGTGTGAGGACGGGGAGTGGCCGGCACAGTTTTCCAGCCCCCAGGCTGCATCGGGGACAGGAAACATGGCTAGATGAATGGAGCCAGGGGTGGGCCGAGACTCACTGACGTGGGGAAGAGTCTGGCACAGGCAGCTCCTGGCTGCTCCAGGGATCCCACACAAGATAAGTCTAACCCAGGTTTCCTAGAGCCCCCGAGACAGCGTTAAAGACAGTGATTACTTTGGAGGAGTTATAATCTGTCGATCACGTGGTCTGCCTGCTCTGCTCCCTTGGCCTTGACTGAGGCCAGCTCACTTTTATTGTCTCAGGGGCTTTCCCTTCAGCATGTCAGCATCTCCCCCTGCCCTGGGCTCAGCCATGTTGCTCTCTGCTTTTAACAAACAGAGGTGAGATTCCACAATCATACCACAAGGCCAGAATCCTCCTGACTGATTGTAAGGACAAAGCCCCCGGGAGCACTCTCCTGGGGTGCCAGGAGACCCTGCCAGCCCTGAGAGGGCCCAAGCCCTAAGGCTGACAGTTCACTTGGAAGCTCCAGTGACAGTGTTGGCAGTGTGGCCCAGGACTGAACTCTGGCCACATACAGACTCAGAGCCCAGCCTCCGAGGGAAGACACTCACTGGCAGGTACAGAGGGAGTCGTGTGGCCGGCCCTGGAGGTGGGCAGGGGGGATTTCGCTCTAGAGAAAGAACCAGGGGAGGGGAAAGGAAGGAAATAAGAGGTGGAGAGAGGATAGGGGGTTAGCTCTTGTGCTGACAGTTAACCAACCAGGGCAGGCCAGGGAGGTAGGAGCTACATTTCCTCCCACTGTGGGAGCAATCCTTTGAATGAGTAGTGACGTGTGTGCACAGCACGCACAGCGTGAGCAGCCCGTCGGCAAGCACTGCAGGGCACACATATCACCAGCAGTTGCCCAGTAATTCGGGGCTCAGGGGGAAGGGCCAACATGGCAAAAGATCCCTGGTGGGTAAGAAGGGCGGGAGAGGGTACAAGGGGGCCGAGAGGGTGGGTGTAGGGCCTGACCTGTCTGGCTGGGATCTGAAGGACTATGGGGTGGAGTGAGGAGAGAGGATGCTTATGGAGGTATGTCTGGAGCCCTGAGGCAGGGGAGGGCATAGCCTGAGGGATGCCAGACCAAACTCTAGTCAGATTTCAGGATGCCTGCTCTTAAAATTTTTATAAAGAGCAATAATTCACTATAGAAAGGATTGTAATTAACAGGCACATATGGAAATGCAGATCTTCTTTGTCTCTTTTAACATCCAACTAAGAGATAAGGGGCATCGGTTTTTCGTGGCCTAATAGATGGTTCGTGCCATAAACTTTGAAAGATGCATTCTATTTCTGAGAATGCCACTTGGAAGCTGGTGGCTCACCTGCTCACCAGGCATCAGTGCGTGATACACATAACTGCTAGCTTGAGAATTAGACTCCACACAGCCTCTTGTCCATCTACCTCACGCTGGATACTTTGGGAAGAGAATAAAGAAAGACGTTTCCCACTTGGGAAAAAGAGGGCTGGTAAGCCAAGCATTCTCGAATACCACAGAAAGGGGGAATGCAGGACAACCTCTTGGGAAAGTAATCCGGCAATATATTTCATACTTCACAATCTAAAATGCACATACCTCTTTGATCTAGCAATTCTACTTTGAGGGACTCATCCTCAGACAGACTTGCACATGTGCACCAAGGCATGATGTAGGGAGTTATCGCAGCAGCATCACGTCTAATAGAAAAAGACTGGAAACAACCCAAGTGCCCAATAACGGGTGACCGGTGAAGTGAATTACGACACACTCCTGCCACGAAACTCTATGCAGCCTTTAAAAAGAATGGAGCAAAACGAAGCTATAAAAGTACTAAAAGGAGGCGTAAATCTCTTTTATAATGTCTGATCTGAAAAGGCCCCTTTTACATATGACACAAACCTCAGCAGCCATAATAGACTGATAAATGTGAATACGCTAAAAAAATTTTTATGACTCAAAACACAAAACAACCCCCTCAAGTCGTTAAAAGTATAAAACTATGAGAAAATATTTTCAACTTATATGAAAATTTCCTTAATGCAATTCCTACAAACCAACGAGGAACAGATGAACAAGCCCACAGAAGAATGGACCACGGATCTAACTGGGCTGTTCACCAGAAGGTGATAGAAGTTTCTCTGGAACATCAGAAAGGCAAACACTCACCCTCAGTATTAGGAGAACTGCAGAAAACTCCCCTGGGATGTTGCTTCTCTTCTCTGAGAATGAAATGCTAAGGCAAAATAGTAACTAACTAGGGCCTGAGCCTCAGGTCCCTGTGTGCGAGACCCCTGTGGGAGCCACGTTGTTAGTTGTTATCAGTGGGTGGATCAGGGCTGACTCAGCACTAACACTGGGACCCCAGCAAGTCCCCGTTAAGGAGCTGATCCCTCAGATGCACTCACCCAAATGCCATTGAATGGTGCAGCCAAAAGGACAAGGAAGCTCCGTTTGAGAGATAAACACGTCTCAGGTAGTCTACTTCATACAATTGTGGGTGTGTTACCGCTAAGTTAAAAAACAAGAGGGGGAAAAGGCTGTGTTGATGCGCGTTACACAGGCCTGAAACACCCTTCCCAGGGTGCAGGCGTAATTGGCAACTCCTGTTCTACCGGGGTGGGGCAGCTTGGCTGCTCAACGACGGGGTGGGAGGGACTTTGCTCACTGCGTACAGTTTTATATCATTTGAATCTTTCTTTTTGAGTATTATAACTCTTTCCCTCATTTTTATTGACACATAATTGAACACCAAAAATTGTATACATTTAAGGTGTACAACATAAAGTTTTGATATATGTAAACAGTCATCCCTTGGTGATGGGGGGGGTGATTTCTCTTGTGGATACCAGAATCTGTGGACACCAAAGTCCCTGATAAAAAATGCTTAGTATTTGCAAATAACCTATGCAAATCCTCCTGTGTACTTACTTTACATCCTATCTAGATTATTTAAAATACCTAATACGTTGTAAGTGCTATGTAAATAGCTGTGATACTCTATGTTTTAAATTTGTATTTTTTTTTTTAATTTTTAGACAGAATCTCACTTTGTTGCCCCTGATAGGGTGCGGTGGCAACATAGCTCACGGCAATCTCAAATTCCTGGGCTCAACAACGGGTGACTCACCTGGACTCCTGGGCTCAAGCAATTCTCTTGCCTCAGCCTCCGGAGTAGCTGGGACCACAGGAACCTACCACAATGCCTTGCTATTTTTAGAGATGGGGTCTTGCTTTTGCTCAGGCTGGTCTCAAACTTCTGAGCTTAAGCAATCCACCCACCTCAGCCTCCCAGAGTGCTAGGATTACAGGCATAAGCCACCACGCCTGGCCAAATTTATACTATATTTATTTATTTATTAAAATTTTTTTTTTCTATCTGTGGTCAGTTGACTCTATAGGTATGGAACCATGGATATCCAGGGCCAGATGTATATTGGGAAATGATTGGCACAATCAAACTGTGAATCTTGAAAATTTTTTTTTTTTTTTGAGACAGAGTCTCACCATGTCACCCTGGGTAGAGTGCCGTGTCATCACAGCACACAGCAACCTCTAACTCTTGGGCTTAAGCGATTCTCTTGCCTCAGCCTCCCAAGTAGCTGGGACTACAGGCACCTGCCACAATGTCCAACTATTGTTTTTTTTGGTTGCAGTTGTTATTGTTATTTTAGCTGGCCCAGGCTGGGCTCAAACCTGCCAGCTTTGGTGTATGCGGCTGACGCTACACGTGCCAAGCCTGAATCTTGAATTATTAAATATTTTACCTATTAAAATTACTAAGTAAAATCAAAAGAGTGAGGCAGATTTACATGCCCTCATATGGAGTGATTTCTAAGATATCTTGAGGTATAAAAAGCAAGGTGCAGAGCATGTTACACCGGGGATTAACTCTGAAAACATGATGCTCAGGGGGAGAAGACCACAGAGTGTAGGACCCACCTATACAAAATGCCTAAACTAGGCAAATCTAGAGAGAAGGAAAGCAGGTGAGTGGTTGCCTAGGGTGGGGGCGGAGTGGTAGCTAATGGGGTGATGAGGAGTGGTAGCTAATGGGGTGATGATCATGATCTAAAATGGACTGTGAGCTGGGATGGTGGCACATGCCTGTGACCCCAGCTAGTCAGGAACTTGATGTGGGAGGATCACTTGAGGCCAGCAGTTTAAGATGAGCCTGGGCAACATCTCGGCTCCAAAAAAAAAATTTGATGTGGTGATGGGTTGCACAACTCCGTGGATATAGTAAAAACCATGGAATTACATACTTTATATGGGTAGGTTTTATGGTATGGTGTGAATTATATTTCAATAAAACTGCTATTTAAAAATGGCAAGGTGCAGAATGGTGTGTAAAGTATCCCATGGCTTGTCTGCAAGAGGACGCATTTGCTCGTGGTGTCTCTGGAAAGATGCAAAAGTCACCAGTCCAGCCACCTGAGGAAAGGGCGACGGGTGTCTGGAGTCTGGGAGTAGGGGATGAAGACCTTTTTCTTCATATTTGCTCATTCACAGAAAGAGGAAGGGAGGGCACAATAGGTAAAGGAAGAGAAAGGAAAGACAGAAAAAAAAGCAAAAATAAAAGCAAAGAAAGTCAGTTCCTCTCAAGGCCCCCTGAACTTTCTCCTGTTAAAGCAGTTGTGTGGCTGCCTGGGCGGAGCTGGCTTGGTCTACCGAGAAGGCAGTGAAGGGTTAAACAGGAGCGGAGTGATGCCCACACTGGAGCTACCAGCCCCAAACCCTTTTTTTTTTTTTTTGCAGTTTTTGGCCGGAGCTGTGTTTGAACCCACCACCTCCAGCATATGGGGCCGGCGCCCTACTCACTGAGCCACAGGTGCCGCCCCTCAAACCTCTTTTTTCATTAAACGAGGTATAATCACCAAATAAAATTTGCACATATATATTCAATGTGTACCACGTGATGCTTTGATACATGCATACATTGTGAAAAGACAATCACAATTAAGATAGTTAACATAACCATCAGCTCACATAGTTATAGTTTGTGTGTGTGATGAGAATACTTGAGATTTACTTCCTTAGCAAGTTTTGAGTCTACAATACAGTGTTAGCTACGACAGTCACCATGCTCTACGCTCTGTCACCCGGGCATCATCACAGCTCACTGTAGCCTTATATTCCTGTGCTCACATGATATTTCCACCTCCGCCTCTCAAGCAGCTGAGATGTGCACTATCATGCCTGGCTAATTTTTAAATTTTCGGTAATGATGGGGGTCTCACTATGTTGCCCAGGCTGTTCTTAAACTCCTAGGCTTAAGGAATCCTCCTGCCTCAGCCTCCCCAAATGCTCACAGGTGTGAGCCACTGTGCCCTTTTATTGGTCTTATAATTACAAATTTGTACCTTGGAACCAACATTGCCCCATTTCTCCTGTCCTCTAATAACCACCCTTTTATTAACTGCTTCTATGAATTTGACTTTTTCATATTCCTCATAGAAGCAAGGCCTTTCTGTGCCTGGCTTATTTTACTTGGCATAATGTCCTCTAGGTTTATCCATGTTGTAAGCAGCAGATTTCCTTCTTTTTTAAGGCTGAGTAATATTCAACGTGTACACACACACACACACACACCATTTTCTTTATCCATTTATCTATTGTTGGACATTAGGCCGTTCCCCTATCTTGGCTCTGGTGAATGATGCTGCCATGAACAAAGAGCAAAATCAAGATCCCAATTTCCTCTCCTTTGGATATAGACCCAGAAGTGGGATTCCTAGATCAGATGGTAGTTCTATTTTTAACTTTTGGAGGCACCTGCACACTGCTTCTGTAATGGCTATACCATTTACATTTCCACCAACAATGCATAAGGGTTTCCTTTCGTCCAAATCCTCACCAAGACTTGTTATCTTTTGATTTTTTGTTAACAGCCATCCTAACAGGTAAGAGATGCTACCTCACGGTGGTTCTGATATGCATTTTCCTGACGATTAGTGATGCTGAGTTCCATTCCTTGTCCCTGTTGGCCACCTGCATGTCTTCTTTGGAAAAATGTCTGTTCAAGTCCTTTGCTCATTGTTTCTATAAAGGTGCCAAGAAGACACAATAGGGGAAAGGACAATGTTTTCAACAAATGGTGATGGGAAAACTGTTTATCCACATGCAAAAATCAAATTTCGATCCTTATCTTACACCACACACAAAACTAACTCAAAATGCATTGAACGTAAGACCCGAAACTCCTAGAAGAAAATAGAGAGGAAAACTGTGACATTAGTCTTGGCAATGACTAAAACCAAAATGTTTCTGCACAGCAAAGGAAACAGCAAATGAAAAGGCAACTCACAGAATGGGAGAAAATATTTGCCAATCGTATATCGAATAAGAAGCTAATATCCAAAATATGCAAGGGACTCATACAACTCAATTGCAAAAGCAAAACAAATAACCTGGCTTACCCTCTTATCCCCGCGCCCCTGAGAGTGGAGGAGGAGTGAGACTGTGGGGCCATTGGGTGGCAACAGGCTTCTAATCTTCAAGTTCAGAGCCAGAGCTGGCTGGATCCCCATCAAGCACCTTGAACAGGAAACTAGTCTGCCCTGCTGGTCGGTGCTTCCTCTCACAGCTGCTCCCAGCGCCACGGACTGTGCCCTTGGGATATGACTTGGAACTCAAGGCTTATGGTGCTTTGTCCCCTTGTGCTGTGGGGTTGGCCCCTGTCCTACTCACCTACATGCCTCTCGGGGCCTGGAGCTCTGCAGGTGCTTAGTTCATGTTTGCCCCAGGACTGCAGGACTGACCTGAGGGGAGGAGAGGGGGCAATGGCAAAGGACATTCCGAGTAGGAAGGAGACCAGCTCCTCTGGGCCACGGTTCATATGAGGACAAGTGTCTGGGTCCGGGAAGTCTGCTCACAGGACTGACCATGACACAGGGGTGCTGTATCTCTGTTCCCACTCCCTGTATCTAAATGCGAAGGGATGAGGCAGGTGGGGCAAATACACAGAGCAGCCCAGATCTGAGCTGACCGCTGTGGAGGGAGACCATGGCTGACAGTGACTTTGTCCACTGCAGTCGTGTGCCCACAGGTACTGAGGGCCCCTCAGGGGAGCGCAGTCATCCTGTGAACATAGAAGGGAGAAAGTGCTAGCACCCACTTTTTCACGAGCCTGTGAGAGTCCCACAACCTGAGCGCAAGGACCGACCATGATGACAGGAGGCACGGAGGGACAGCGTGTTCATTTAAGGTTCAGAATGATGATGGCTTTTTCCAGCAGTGTTGGACGCAAGATGGGCAAGATGCCTCAAACAGTGTGCAGGTGCCTTGAAAAGTTAAAAATAGAACTACCATCTGATCCATGAATCCCACTTCTGGGTCTATATCCAAAGGAGAGGAAATTGGGATCTTGATTTTGCTTGCAGTCCCCGGTGTGGCACAGTGTGTGGTCTACGGTTGTAGACCTCCCCTTTAGGAGGCTGATGAGGAGAGGGTGCAGGCGAGGAAATGGATGTTTAGAAGGATTGAATGACTTGCCCAAGTCATACCAAAAAGGCAGTGCTGACCAGCACATGGTGCACGTCTACAGACTGCCCTCCAGTCTGCAGAAGTTCTTTTTTTTTTTTTTTTTTTTTTTTGAGACAGAGCCTCAAGCTGTCGCCCTTGGTAGAGTGCTGTGGCATCACAGCTCACAGCAACCTCCAACTCCTGGGCTTTAGCAATTCTGTTGCATCAGCTTCCCAAGTAGCTGGGAGTACAGGCGCTTGCCACAATGCCTGGCTATTTTTTGGTTGTAGTTGTTATTGTTGTTTGGCAGGCCCGGGCTGGATTTGAACAGGCCAGCTCTGGTGTACGTGGCTGACGCCGTAGCTGCTTGAGCTACAGGTGTCGAGCCCAGTCTGCAGAAGTTGATGGCACAGCAGAGTGATGGAGCAGCCACTGGACTGAGTCCCTCCCCATCATCCCCCCATCTCTGTTCCTTCCACCTCCTGCAATAAGAGCAGTGGTGGTGGTTAACCTTTCCCAGCTCTCCTTATGTGCCAGGCTCTGGGAATCCACTGCCTCACATAGTCTTCAGGAGGTTCACCTCCAAGCCTCATGACACCCACGCAGAGCCTGAGGTTTTCAATCAAAGTCCTACTTCCTAGGGGAAGTATCAGGAGGAGCCGTGTGAGTCAGGATTCTGGGAGAGCGGCAAGAAGTCAGGGCTGTCAGGTAGGGAGAACCACGTCCATCTAGCTCAGAAGTGTGTCCACCCATCCATTCATCCATCCATCCACCATTTACTTAGCATCTACCATCTACTACGTTGTACAGCAGAGGATCCTGCGCGACCCCCACTTGGCCGGGCTCACAGTCTAACGAGGTCAACTTCAGCGTTCTTCCCATGTCGGCTTTTCAACCTGTTGTGGCTTTCTTCTTAAGCTGGGAACCCAGCACCTGGCAAAGGATCTCCTATCTCATGGCACACGTGGCCTATTCACCTCCTTCATTTTCTAGTGAGGGAAACTGAGGCCCAGGGGAAGGAATGATGTGGCGGAGCTTGCCCTGCAGCCCAGTGCTGTAAGTGCATACCAGTCTCAGGGCTGTATTCTCCAGCTTCCAGCTTTCTGAACTGCGGCGTGTTGGCTGCCGGTACTGGTTGAGATACTAAAGAATTAAAAATTCATAAAAGTTTGTATTGGTGACGTCTACGTGGCATCCCAAAGTCACAGTGTGCTAATGGCTAACTATGTAAAATGAAAATCAAACATAGAGCTTAGCATAAGTGAAAAGTTAGATTGGGTTTTTCAAAAAAGATTTCAATCACATGGAAGTATTGCTTGAATTTGGTAGAAGGCTGGAACAATAACTGAGGCGAAAGATTTAACTCTACTCGTTGCTGCCTGTTTTCCTGTTCCCTTCTGTTCTTTTAGTCCCTAATTGCATTAAGCACCGGTTGGTTAAGCACAGGCTGGCTCCCTCCCTGGTGACCCGGCTTCCCAGCAGGAAGTGACCTTGAGGCTGCCTGCCCAGTGACCTGCTCTCTGAAGTCTTGCTAATACATCCCCTTGGATAGCGACCTTCCCTTCTCACAGGCTTCCTGGTCTGGCCTGGCCTTCAGGAGAATGCCTTTTCTGTGCTTTTATAAAAGACTGACCACTTCTATAAGGGGTAGGTGGCAGCAGAAGGCCTTGGCCCCCAGGAGCCAGCCTGCAAGGCCACAGGGCTGGTGCTGGCAGCCTCAGCTCTCAGGGCACTTAGAGGGAAATGAGGCTAGGCATGCGGGGGGCTTTCTGCGAATAACACTCTGGGGAATTGTGTGCTTCTGAGGTTGTAGCTGTCTGCTGGGGAAACTCCCTAGCGAGTTCTCTAAAGGAAATCTATTTTGGAATTTGTTCTGACTGATACCACAGGGGCAGGTGGCTGAGAACACAGCCTTTGACTCTAGACTGGAGTCATGCTAATGATGACTATGGCCCTCGGTTTCAAAAGGTTTGCCCCAAATCCTACCAACACATGAAAAACGGGCGCCTGTACTCCCAGCTACTTGGGAGGCTGAGGCAAAAGAATCGAGTTAGAGGTTGCTGTGAGCTGTGATAAAAAGATTCCTGAGAATACGAGAGAAGATTTGGAAGGGGGCTGGCAAGTTCACACCCTGGCTCTGTTTCTCTCTTGCTGTGTGCTGGCTCTGTAACCCCCGCAAATGTTCACATACTGAAGTAGCTGAGAAGCGCGGTCTTGCGTGCAGAGCCCAAGCTGTAGGGGACCCGAGTGACTTCTTTGCCTGAAGGGACTCGCTGGACTTCTGGGGAGAAGACAGAGCAGAGCTGTCATGATTCACAGAAGCCAAGCTCCTTTCTGGATGGGGGAAGGAGAGGGAGCCGGGGAGCTGGGTGGAGAAGGAGCAAGGGTTCCCAGGAGCAGGGGTGGGGATGGAGTGGGCCTAGGGAGGCAGAAAAGCTTCTCCTGCGGCCAGCACCATACGTGAGACCTGCAGTTGTCCATGTCATAGGCCTTGGGGACAGTGCCAACCCTGAAATTCTCCTCTGTGGTCCCCACAAACTGCCCAAATGTCTGGGGGAAGCCAGCCCTCTGACAGCCCCCTCTGCTCAGAAATGGCCTCAGTGAATTCTTCGTCAGACAGAGCATAGAGATTTCTTGTTGGGAAAATGCAGTCACGGAATAAATAAGAATAAAACCTGCTAAATTATTTTCAAGGAAGTTAAGTTTCTTTATCAGATCGCAAAATCTTTTCCCAGTGGAGAAAGCTCCATGAAAGTGGTGGCTGCAGTGAAGAGGTGACGCACACATCTAGGGAGAAGCTGCCTGGGGGCCAGGCAGGGCCTGAGAGGGGACACAGAGGTGGGGTCCTGCAGGGGTGCTAACGCTGGCCCAGGCAGAGGCCATGCATGGCCAGGTGAAGAACATGAGCCCTACCACATGCAGCTCTGTGTCTGAATCCCTCGCACAGAGTGCAAGCCTCCGAGCCTCAGTTTCCCTACCTTAAGAATGAGCATAATATCTCCTGCATTGGGCCACAGAGAGGATCAGATGAAAAACATGTTAGAAACTCACATACAATGCCGGGCCATGGAGGGTTCAGGAAGTACTGTGTTTGTATTCCTGGGGCAGATGACATCATCTGTTGCTGTGATTCTGCAGCAAAATCCTTTGGGGAACCAGAGACCCCAAAGAGCTATGTTTGTTCCATGTCTCTGGGCTGGAAACGGGCCAATGATGTGAAGATGATGGAAGAGAAACATTATGAACTTGTGAGTGAGCTGTGTGGTCTTTCTCAGGTGGACAGGATAGTGAAGAGCAATGGAAGGGTTTTTGACATTTAGCTTCAGAGCCAGCAGACAAGGCTGGAGTGAATGCTGCCCAGGGATGCGCTTTGGCATTGACTTTGCTACCCCCAAGTACAGGTTGCCTAGAGCTGCTGCCAGCGTCTGTTTCTGGGTCTCCATTCTTGTGCCATTTGTACCATTAAAAAAAGACCAGAAGTTTTTCTTCTTTAAATTAACTTTACTTTCTTAAATAAAATATATTTGAAAATGGAAGATATATTACTGCCAAATGGAAAACAAGCCTTCCACGCCATAAGATGGTTCCTGTTACATAATAACAGAGGATGTAACAAAGCTCTCCCTGGCTAAAACCCTTGCCTGAATGCTCTCAGCCTAAGGTCTATTTCCCTAGTAAACAAGGAGATTAACAAGCATCAAAGGAGCGTTAAAGACACACTAGGGCCGAAGTGAGCCATCTCTTGAGCTAGCTGGAAGGGTATTACAAGGGACTTGAAGACCTTTCTCGTGTGGAGTCAATGTCTTGACACTGAGTTAGTGCTTCCATGCCCTCACTCGGAGAAACTTCCTTGGTTAACTATAGCTACACGAGGCTTGAGGAACAGTAAACTGATGCTCTGGGATTCTCACTGTCCCCCTGCAACCCAGCCCCGGGTCCCAGGCTTTGTCTCCTTCACATACCTGCCCATGGAACTCATTCGTCCTGCAGCCACCACCTCTGCACAGAGCATTCCTGCTTCCCTACATATCCGTCGCCAACTGCACTCCTGGGGTCACCCACTCCGTGCTAGACCCTTGTCTCTTTTGATAACTGCAGTCACTCCAAAGACATCACACCTATGTGCTCAGTCCTGGACACAAGCTGGTACTGTCTCCATCTGCAGATGAGAACAGAGGCCCAGCGGGCGAGTCAGCGGCCAGTCTCCTCCTCCTGACATTCCTGCCTCCCCTCCAGGGATCTTCCCATCAACTCACTCTGGAACTTTCTCTGCAAGCTACAAGCTGAAATAACACAGGGAGCCACAGGCACTATCAATACGGAGTGGGAGGTAAAGGAGCTGTGATGTTTGTATGACGGTTTCCCTCTTCCTCCCTGCAGAGATGGCGCTGTTACTACAGGCAACAAGGAGATATCTGAGGTCCAACTCTCACTGACCTTGCCGTGGATGCGGCAGGGACATTGGGATGGGAAACACATCTGGGCACTTCTTTCTGCAACTGACAGCTTGCTGGCAGGTGATGGTCTGCAGACTGACCCTTCCTGTCCCTGTCTGGAGGCTGGCAATGGAGGTGCCATTTGGATTTCTACCTAGAGCTCAGGGGAAGGGAAGGAGGGTGAATTTGGAGCCAGAGGCATGTAGGTTTGAATGACAGCTCAAACACAGACCCCAGTGGTGGTGGAGGCAGGTCTCACGGAGCCCTGGCCAGCTGAGCATGGCACTGTCTGCTGGGCTCACATCGAATCCAGGCTGAGCCTGGATTAACTTCAGCCTTCTCTCTTACTTTACCATCAACACTCAATTCTCCTCTGGGAACCCCCACCCCCAGTCCACATGCATTTGTCACATCTGTACTACCGCCACCCACCTTAGCTGACAGCAGGTGACTTTGGCCTGGCCCATGGATGCTCTCGTGTTTTTCGGGCTGCGTGGCTGGCTCAGAGTTGGACATGTCATCTTAACCAAAGTCCAGCTGATAGTAGCTGGTTGGTTACTAGTCACACCATGGAACATCTGTTAGAGTTACCAGCAAAGGGAGGCTCTCTTTTGTGAAGATTCGAGAAAGGAGTGAGGCTAGAGCTTTGAAGACTCCACTTCAGGAAAATGAAGCCGGTGCGGAGAAGGCTGCTTCTCCCAGCTGAAGAGATGACCTCAGTGCCACAGGTGAGCACCCAGACTGGCTAAAGTCAAGTCAACTGCATGCCCACTCTTTTTGTTTTTGTTTTTTGGGGTTTATTTTTTGGGCTTTAAGCCAGTTTGCATCAAGTGTTTTTGTGACAGGCAATAAAACAGTGCCCTAAAATGTGCAAATGGCATTTTTTTGGAGTCATACAACATAACTGCCACACACTGAGCACCAGTCTATGACCCATGGTTATAGCTTATCCGAGGTTTTATCACCTTTTAATTCTGTCCTCTGATATGGTTATCTATCATCCTCTTATCATCTGTGAATCTGATTACTATATATACTTTATGTCTTCAAGTTGTTGCAAACAACTGACTTAGGCCTAAGTATAAAACCACAGTCCAAAAGAAGGAAATTGGAAATTACTCTTGGCTGATGCAGCCCACTCACTCATTCATTCAATATTTCCTGAGTGCCACTATGAGCTAGTCAGTGTTCTGATGAGACTGGTATGACTAGTAACCAACCAGCTATACTTCCAGACAGACTCTGGTCCAAAGGTCTCCTCTACAGACATGAAATAGGAGGACATTTTTGTCAACACCCATCTGAAGTCCCAATGCACTAGGATTACACAATCCCTGGACCTCATCAGTGGAGAGCTTGGATCTGGCAGGCCCTGGAGCTCACTGCCCGCTGGTCAGAGTTCGTGGACACTTTGCCTCCTCATCCGCTATAAGTGGCAGCTGCAGGCCTGCCTCTGGCTCACCGTATTAGTTTCCGGAATCCATCCCTCTGAAAACTGGACTGGTAATGGTGTTATTATGTCCATCATCCTCTGTTCTTCCTCAAAGACACAGCCATACTTCTATGATGTATTAGCAAGTTCTTTTCACGCTCTAGGCACACCCCACCTGGGTCTAGACCAAAGGTTCTCAACCTTCCTAATGCTGCGACCCTTTAATACAGTTCCTCCTGTTGTGGTGACCCCCAACCATAAAATTATCTTCGTTGCTACTTCATAACTGTAATTTTGCTACTGATATGAATTGTAATGTAAATATCTGATACGCAGGAGACCCCCAAAGGGGTCGCGACCCACAGGTTGAGAAACGCTGGTCTACATGCTCCAGTTCACATAACGGGATTTACAAAATGCTTGCAGCACCTTCCTGGTCCTCCCACAGTCCCTGTCAGACAGGAGCTGGGACCCAGCACGCTGCTCATCCTTGGTTCTGCCCGCTGCCTGTTAACCTTATGCCGCAGGGTCCCTGGCCACATTTGTGTCTCTCTGTCCTTGTGCCGAACAAACTTTAAAAGCTGAGCATGCTCTTCCGCACATTTTAGCATCCCCGGGCCTGTCCTCTGTTGGGTCACTCTCCTTCTCTCCCTGCCACCTCAGCACAAACCCCCTCTATGTCTGAGTTCCCCGCTCGTGTGGCCACAGTGAGACCCGCTCAGGCCCCAGTCATGAAAGAAGCCCTTGCTTGTTGTTGAACCTCCTGACATCTGCTTTCCTAGTTTCCAGAATATGAATCTCTCGGTTTATGGGATGGCAGTTCCAGGTCCCCAGGAAGATAAGTTGAAGGAGGAATAGCCCACAGGTGGGGGCCGCTCATGCCCCCTGAAATGCAGGAGCTAGTTCCCCTTGCAGAATCAGGGGTTACGGCCATTCCTGACAGGCTGTCTCTCTGATCCTGACTCTCCCATCTCCAGCATCAAGAGACACTGAATTACGGTTCTAGAAAGGTGGGAGGGGAGGACCTTGGAACTGCTCCAGCAAATGCACCTTTAATCAGCAGAATCCCTTGGACAGTTTTTCCTATCCCCACCCCTAGAGGCTCTGGGGTTGGCTGAAGTCACCTGGATCTATAAAAAAATGCCCCCATCTCCTGTGACTCTGCTGGTGAACCCTGCTGGGAGCTCCCTCCCCCCGCGCTTGCTGCCTAGGACCCCAGTTCCAGAGAGCTCTGTCAGTATTCCTGTCACCTCCTGCTGACCGCCAGCCTGGGGCCTGGGCTCCTGCTGCTGCTTTTCACAGCCCTCATCAAGCCAGCCTGAGCTCATTAAGCAATGGGGACCATCCCATTGGGCCAATAAACAGATGCACAAACAGATAACTCGATGAAGAAATAAACCAAAGGGGCAAAACAGTCTCTTTATAACTTCTCTTAGGGGTGGGCTTTATGATGTTGCTTTCTGTTTTCTTTTTTTTTAATAGGCAAAATTGTTTTCTTGGGATTCTATCCAAGAACATTAGATAAATAACTGCAGCCCAGCTCCAGCTGCTCACAGGAATCCCATCCAGGCAGAGTGTGGGAGAGCATGGCTGTGCTTTTATGCACGGGGAGTGGATGTCCCAGCCTCTGCCATCTCTGCATATGGCCTCAGACAGGCCACGGCTCTGCTTCCCACTGGCCTTCTTCCCTCCACCGGCTCACACGTGTTAGATCTGACCAGCGCCCCCTTTCTTCTTGATGTTGAAGGGAACCAGCACTAGGCTCCTGGGCAGCCATCAAGCACCCCTGGGGCCCACCTGGGCCCACCTGCTTACCCTTCAGTTTCTCCTAAACACCACTCCACCACCTGCTCAGCATCTACCCCGGGGCTGTGACGCCCCTTTTTCCCTCCTTAACAGTTGTGTGTTCTGTTTGCTTTTTTGGGCAGACCTGTGTGATTGCCATTCTCTGCCTATAAAGCCAGTCTTCATCTGCCAAACCCGGTTCTGATGTCACCTTCCCCACACCCAGAAGTCTTCCCTGGCTCAGGGTGGGGGACCCATGGGGTATGCTCCTCTGGGGTCAACTCCCCCTATTCTCAGCCTGTGATGGTCTCCCTGCCTCATGAGCTTTTCCAGGGCAAAGCCTGGGTCGTGCAAGGCTGGGCACACACCTGGAGTCCATGATCAAGGCAGGAAGGGGTTGTGGTCAGGAGTACCGAGGGCTTTGGAGGCAAACACACTGAGTTCAAATTCTACTCAAGCTGAGTCACTCCTAATGGTATGCAAGAACCCCCTCTGACCGCCAAACTCAGCTCAGATGACCCCCTCAATGACAGTGGTCACCTGCTGTTGTGTGTCCTCGTACCGGTCCACTCTTCATTGGAGCAGGTATTGCATCTATTAAAGCTCCAGCTCCCCTACCAGATGGTGAATCCCCAAGAGGAGGGGCCGAGTCCTCAAGGGCAGGGCTATGTTCGATTCATCTCTTCTTCCCCAGAGCCCAGTCTAGGCCAGGCCCGGAGGGTCAATGTGCAACTCTTCTCTGGCTGAAGGGGCCTCTCCTAGCCCCACTCGGCTATACAATGGAGAGGGGAGGCCCTGCCTATGCCTGGGGTTCCCTCAGGAATCACCTCCTCCATCCTCTGAGCACGGGGTGGCCCACCTTCCCAGACCTCACCTGCCCCGCCCTCTGTCCCCTTGGGCTGGCATCCATTTGGGCCCCATCATCTCTCACACCCGTCTGTGTTCACGGCCCCTTCTGTGTCTGCACAGCCAATGGATCCTTCCAGGCTGTTTTCTTACCCTGCTCCCAAAAGAGCACTTTCAGTTCATCTCCCCTCAAAAATACATCACTGCAACTAGAACAAGTCCCCGTGTTTTTCTGTCCAGCCCCAACCCACACCCCAGCTTCCTTTAGAGCCCAAACAACATCTTTCCCCCAAACTTACTGGGAGCAACCGCCCCCACCCCCCGCCACCCTGCCCGTTCCTGTCGCAGTCATATCTATGGTTTGGGTTCTGAGCAGATGTCCCCTTGTCCTCCCTTCTACCCCTGTGCTGTGGGGGCTCACCCACCTCTGAGGCCCCAAGTGACCCATTTTGCTGGCCTCCCTGGCCACACCGGCTGGGCTCTGCTCTCTCTGCCTCTGTGCTCCAGGCATCTTGTACAGCGTGGGCACTGGTGAATGTTTGTTGACACTCAGTTTTACACGGTATGGGTTTGGGACCCTTGTCTGCATGGGTTTTGGTCTGTCTGTTAAGCAGTCCATTTGCTATCAGGCAAAATTCAGTTGTGGTCACGTCAAAAATTTCCCTGTGGCTAAATCATTATCTCAGGGTATCGCTGGAATATAAATCAGCACTAGCTTGATCTGCTTGGAAACAACCGATGGCATTTGCTCCAAGTTGTCTGATGATGTCCAGATGTGGGCTGCCGCGCTGAAGTGCATTTTCTATAATTAAACTGACAGGAGCCCCAAGCTTGATAGGGGCGTTCGGCCTCAAGCAGGTCACCCCTCTCCGAGTGCCTGCTTCTCCTTGGGAGCAGGCAGGAAGTACCACAAGTTTGCAGCAACTCAGCAAGTTCACATAGGAGGTAGAATGAGCGCCATTTTTCTGACTTGGTGTACACTTGGAAATCAAGTATTCTTTTTTTTTTGAGACAGAGCCTGAAGCTGTCACCCTGGATAGAGTGCTGTGGCATCACAGCTCACAGCAACCTCCAATTCCTGGGCTCAAGCGAGTCTCCTGTCTCTGCCTCCCAAGTAGCTGGGACTACAGGCACCTGCCACAACGCCCGGCCATTTTTTGGTTGCAGCCGGCGGGCCCAGGCTGGATTTGAACCCGCCAGCTCAGGTGTACGTGGCGGGTGCCTTAAGCCCGTTGAGCCACAGGCACCGAGCCGAAATCAAGTATTCTTCCTGCACATTTATACAGAACTCTGAGCCCACTGCAGCAGAGTGTAGGAAGCTAGGCTGCTGGCCCAGATACCGTGGGCGTACCTTGTGTTTAAAATGTCAAAGGAATAAAGGAGATGAATTAAACGTACACAAGGGAATAGTATTCAGCCTTAAAAAAGAAGAAAATCATGTCATTTGAGAAAATGTGGGTGAACCTGGAGGGCATTATGCTTAGTGAAATAAGCCAGACACAGATATTGCTGATACGTGGAAGCTAAAAAAGTGAACGAGAAGCAGAGAGGCTTCAGGGGCTGGGTGGTTGGTTGGGAGACTGGGCAGACATTGGCCAAAGGATGCAAAATGTCAGTGACACAAGAGGAATACGTTTAAGAGATCTACTGTACAACACTGTAACTAGAGTTAGTAACAATGTGTTATACAGATACTTCAAAATTGCTGAGAGAAGATTTTGTGTTCGCATCACACACACAGCAAAAGCGCTTATGTGAGATCATGCATGTGTCCGAGAGCTCGATTCAGCCCAACAACGTGTATGTACATTAAAACGTGTTGTATACCAGAGGCATACACAATTTGTGTCGATTAAAAAGAAATGAATTAAAAAAATAAAAATGCCAAAGGAAAAACATTCTGTGTAGAACTGATGGAGAATTCTATTTCCTCATTCTAAATGGATTTGACCCTTGTCACCAGGCAGCACCCCCAAAACCAAGACAGGGGCTGGCACCCCTTCTTGATGTTGATAGGCTAGGGGGGGTAAAATGATGTGTGCACACTCAGACGATGGTTAGATCCATTTTAGTCTAAAATCTTTATACTTAGGATGGCATAACAAGGAGGGCAGCTGAAAGAAAGGCAGCTGCAGGTCTGGGGTCAGAGGGGTGTCATGGGCTCAGCTCCAGCTGAGACTCACCAGCTCTGCCTCCAAGTCCCCAGTCCCCCTCTGCTGAGCTGGCCCAGGCCTCCCGCTGGGGCACTGTTACCAACTCCCTGGACCGAATGACTTAGCATCTGCCTGGACCTGGCTCTTAGCTCCCCCATCTCACATGCACTGGGCTGCTTTTGTTTTGTCCTTGCCCTGACGAGGGAGCCCTGAACTCGTGGTAGGTAGGTAGGCTTCCCACCCTAGTGGAAAGGACTTCCCCTCCTTCTCCTCTGGCCACCTGGCTGAACCTCTCTGTCCTCTTCACTCAGAGTCCAGCTCCCACCTTGCCCCACTGCCCCAGAGTGTTCCACGAAGTCCCCCTGTGAATCCCAGGGTGGAAATGTTTCTGAGCATTAATCGTATTGCTATTACTACCTAGAGTTAAATCCTTCCAATTCTGCTTTCAACCCTAGAACTACAGCTCTGAAGGTCTGGTAAGTTGGTTAAGAAGAATCTTAGAAAATAAAATAAAGAAACCTGACCAAGTCTCTGAGAGCAAACCCAGGACTGTTTTTAGATCAGAGGTTGCACAATGGCGGCTGTGGGCCAGAGCTGCCCCCAGACGTGCTTTGTCTGGCCTGCAGAATGTTTACAAAACACATGGATTTGTTGCTCAGAGTTAAAAATCAGGTGATTTCACACACAGCTCTGGATTTCTGCTTCCTCTGGAAGAAATGAGGTGACTGGGTACCAGGGACTAACTCTCCAAAGATGGGGACTGCCTCGGGGTGCAGGGGCCTGTGAGGCAGACTGGGGGGCATCTCAGGAGAGTGTTGCTCAGGAGAGGGGACGGGCAGCGGACAGACCCTGCTCGGCTGGAAGCGCTGGCACAATCTACAGGCTTGGCGGGAAAGCAGCTTCCTCTAGGGTTCTGTTTCTCATTAGAGCTTGTAGGCACAGGGCTTAGTTGTGGTGCTGGGGTCGGCCCCAGCCTTATTAGGCAAAAATATACAGCCGAGAGGAAATGAAGAAGGAAGGGCAAGCAACGCCAAAGGGGGAAAATGGGGCTGGAAAACCAGAGCAGTCAGCGCAGGAGGAAAGCGCTGGGGGGCTGGGAGTGGGGGTTTCAATCTCTGGGAGGGGCAGGGGCAAGCTGAAGGGTGGGAGCCCCGCCTCAGGTTTCTCAGGAGCAGCCAGTGCTGGGAGTGCTGCTGGAGTGAGAAATCAACCTTCTTAGCAAAAAGCAAAGGCCTCGAATCTCTGGTGTGCCTTTGAGCTCCACACACCAGCTGGTTCCGTGCCCCGAGGCCCCAGCAGGTTTGGCACCTCTCCTGGTCTCGGGGTTCTCAGCTATAAACGTGCACAACAACAATAGCAAGACAGGGGTGCTGTGGGGAGGAGATGAGCACATGATCGGCCTGCGGCCCCTGCTTGGCAGTGCTACAGAAACGACCCCGCTGTTCCCCTCCCAGCAGCCACCCTCCAGGTGTCCCTGCCCACGTTTCAGTCCTATGAGACCAGTCTGGACAAAACCCACTGCTGGCATAATCCTGACAAACACCTCTCACCCTGCTTCCTGCCGTCCTTGGCCTGAAGGGGCCGCTTCCCATGGGAGGGGTGGGTGCCAAAGTCATTGCAGGGCACCTTGTGACAAACCAGAGAGGGAGCATTACCTTTAAACACAACTCAGCAGGACTGTCACCTGAGGACAGGCAGGATGGGTGGAGCGGGAAGAGAGGGCGGGAGAAGAGTTCTTATAGGTTACCCAAGCCTGTCAATCATCCATATCCAGAAGGCTTTCCAGGGGCTTGTCAGCCCAGGTTGATCAAGTGGACCCTCTGGGGTATAATTCTCAGCACACACTGGCTTCTAGGAGAACTGAGATAAGTGATCTAAAATATTCTGCTGAAGTGAATAACAGAATAGTAAGTGTATTAACAGAGGAGCGGCACGGGTATGGCCAATTTCTCCTGTGATAACTGGAGCCAGACCTTTGCTCTTCCCAGCCTCTGCACACCACCCCCTCTGCACACCCTTCCATCCCTGAAATACCTTTCCATCCATCTCTGTCCATCTGACAAACTCCTGCTTACCCTTCCAAGCCAGTTCAATGATCACTTCCCTGACACTTCATAGTTGCTACCATTCTTTCTGATCACTACCTACCTCCTATCATGTTGTTCTGCGGACCCTAGTTTAAGAGCATGCCCTCCACATGTCTGTGAAGTTTGAAACGTAAAATCATGGGCTCAGGCATCAGACTGCCTGGGTTTGCATCCCAGCTCTGCCAATGCTGTGCCTCAGTTTCCTCATCTATAAAATGGGAGCAGCACCCACCTCATGGGCTGTGGTAAGAATTTAGATGTGGGAATATATGTGGAGGTGCTAACAGTGTCAGACCTTAGAAATCACTGAAAACCTGTTAGCTAACACCACTTCACACCTGCTAGGATGGCTAGAATCAAAAGTCAGATAATAACAAGTGTTGGGGAGATGTCCAGAGATCGGAACCCTTGTACACTGCTGGGGGGAATAGAAAACGGTGCAGCCACTCTGGAAGACAGCCTCGCAATCTCTCAAACAATGAAACATAGAGCTATCTTATGACTCTGAAATGTCGCTCCTAGAGGAATCGGGGTCAAATAACCCACCAACCCAAATACCTGATAACCCACTATCAAAGGGAAAGGAAAACATATACCCACAAGAAAAACCCATACACAAACATTCACAGAAGTATTATTTATAATAGCCCAAAGTTGGAAACAACCCAAGGGCCATCAGCCGATGAATGGAGAGAGAAAACAAGGTCTATCCACACGCTGGAATATTATTCAGCCACAAAAAGGAATAAAGCACTGCTACCTGCAACAACAAAGATGAGCTTGAAACGCGTTATGTTCCGTGAAAGAAGCCAGGCCTAGATAGCCACACACGATGTGATTCCATTTATATGAAGTGCCCAGAAGAGGAAAACCCACAAGGGCAGACAACAGGTCGGTGGTGGTCGGGGCTGGGAAGGCGATGGCTAAAGAGACAGGATTTCTTCATCAGGCGATGAAAATGTCCTAACTTTGACTGTGGCGATACACCTATCTATGACTATATTAAAACTGCTGGACCATGCCATTTAAGTGGGTGAACTGTGTGATATGTGAATCACCCCACAATAAAGCTACATGCAAAAATCTCAGTTACTCAGGGCAGGAAGACAAAGAAGCCTGTAAGCTGCTATAATCAGTATCTTGACAGCACAGGTCTAGCCCTGAGCAGGTCCTTGGTAAAGTTTAGGAAAGAAATAAATTAAATCGGCTCGGTGCCTGTGGCTCAACGGGCTAAGGCGCCAGCCACGTACACCAGAGCTGGCAGGTTCGAATCCAGCCCGGGCCCGCCAAACAACAATGACGGCTGCAACCAAAAAATGGCCGGGCGTTGTGACGGGTGCCTGTAGTCCCAGCTACTTGGGAGGTAGAGGCAGGAGACTTGCTTGAGCCCAGGAGTTGGAGGTTGCTGTGAGCTGTGATGTCACAGCACTCTATCCAGGGTGACAGCTTGAGGCTCTGTCTCAAAAAAAAAAAAAAAGAAAGAAATTAAATCAAATCGGCAGCACTGACTAAGGCCACAGGCACTGTCACAAAGCTCGTTCAGCCGCAAGTGGGCCCAGAGCTATTCTCGGCCCCCTCTTCTCCTACCACTCCCAGCCACTCTGCTGGCAGGTACATCCAGAATCTGACCCCATCGCAGCCCCTCCACTGTCACTCCCCTGTCTGAGATTCTGGGGCCCCCAGCCACCCACCTGCAGCACCCACCCCGGCCGGCAGTGCCCTCAGCACAGCAGGCGGCGGGGGGGAGGGGGTTCTGCCATGTCAGAACTCAGCCTTTTTCTCAGAGAACCCTTCAGGACTTCCCGTCTTGCTCAGCGTGGAGACCACATCTCACAGCGTCACAGGAACCCCTGACCCGGCGTTTCCTGCTGTCCCCGCCCTGTTCCTCTCCATCCCACTGACTTTAACCATGCCAGGCCACCACCTGCCATAGGGTCTCGCTGAGGCAGCCCGTCTGTGTGACCTTGTCTCCCCAGAAATCCACGTGATCCTCCCTTTTCTGCTTTAAGTCTGCTCAAATATTCTGTTCCCAGCAGGGGCCCTCGACCCATCTGCTCACTCTAACAATCCAACCTGCACACCCCAGTGATTTGCCTTCATCTGCCATCCCTCTTTCCCATGGCACTTTACCTTCTCAAACACCATATGATGTACTTATTCTATTTATCGTTCACTGTCTGTCCAGCTCGATAAATGGGAGCCCCATCAGATCAAGAATTTTTGTCTGCTTCAGTATTTAGGAGTCCTCTTGTTGTGTTGGTAGGTGCCATGCAACAAAGGTTTGTTGAAAAACTGTCTTCATAGCATCTCTGTGAAATGGGTACAATTGTTTCCATTTCTCAGATGGAAGATGCCGGCTCAGAGAGGTTAAGTAACCGGCCCAAGGAACCCCAGCTGGAACATAAGAGCTGGGGGTGAAGCCCAGCACCGCCTGGTGCCAGGTCCCTTTGTGCTACACAGGTGACTCCAGGCTTCTAACACAGGATGGCAAATGACCACAGCTGCATTTGTGAACCAGGTGCTGAGTGAGACACCTGCAATACACCACCCCTAATTCTCCAGCAATCCTGCAAGTTAGGCCCCTTAAGCTCGGTCAGGTTAAGGGACTTGCCCAAGGCCATATAGCTAGTAGATGGCTGAATGTTTGTATAAAGGGTAGCGAGCCATCTAAATGCAGCTGTGATCCTCCCCCCTCCCCCCACACGTAAGTCATGTCCTGTTTACATCTAGAGATAAGCACAATTTGTGGATAAACTAGGACTTAGCAGGACCAGGAGTGGAAGGCAAACATCGGCAGGACGCTTCTCGTGACATAATCATGAAAAGCCTTATGCTGCTAAAGGGCCCCCCTCCATTTGGCACACCAAGAGCCACAGTACCCAGACTATCTTCTAATCACCTCTTGAATGAGGTCCCCACTAGAGGACATCTCAAGACAAACGTGACCACCCCACAGTCTCTTCTACGGGGTGTGCCAGGAATCTGGGTGCATGAAACGGATGAAACTGCACAGGAGAATGCCAGAGTCAGCGTCTGGCTGGGGTAGAAAGGACTTACCGGTCAGTAGGGCTATTATTAAATAACTTGAACAGAAGTCTCCCGTACTGGGCTGAAGTTTCACATGTGTCAGATACAGAACTGCCTCCCTTGAACACAGGATACCTTTCCTTCCCTGGCTGTGCAAAAGGAAGGGTGTTCCTCCCTGCTCTTGGTGAGGGAAGGGTTGGACTATATGGCATTTAAGAAGTGAAATTCTGGCCCCCATCTCCAGAAGGCTGAGCTACCTCATGGCTTCTGGAGACAAGCTTCACAGGGGAATTAAACCCACCATCCTGACATGGGTTTAACCAGCTTGCTTAGGGAAAGTCACAGCCACGCCAGAAATCTCAGTCTTTAGACTCTTGCCTTTTCTTCGGCCCCTGCAACCAACCATCTGGTCCCACGGTTCTCCCACCTTGCTTTGCTGGACGCAGCCCCCCACCACCACCTAGAACCATGGTGGCTCCACCCTCCCCTGGGTGAGGCCACCAGCCTGCAGCACATTCCACCCTTTGGAGGGCCTGGCTCCGGAAGACTTGGAAGTCATGGAGAGTATTCCAAGGTGAGTGAGGTGGTAGGTGGCGTGCACAAGTGCACAAGTCAAAGGTAAAGCTCAGCGTGGGGGAGGCCGTTAACAGGGGACGAGGTGGGAGATTGGGAAGAGCAGGAGGACAGGCCAGGCAGAGGACGCTCTAGTGCAGCGGTGATCCTGTGTGCATGGCAGGAGCCTGGGGCCCACAGCATAGGACAGAGAAGATGCTGGAGAGGCAGACAGGGGTCCCTGGGAAAGAGCCGACGTGGTAGCCTTCCAAGGGTTAATAGACTCAGGAGCCCTCGGAAAATGCACGTGTGTGCACAAACATCCAGTCCACCTCCACTTCAGGGTTTTCACACAGCCCCTGAGGTCAGTGGTCCCTGTCCCTGGCAAGTGGGCCTCCTCAAGTAGGAAGACACCTGCGTGGGACCCAAGCTTCAGAAGGGCAGGGATATACGTGGGATGGAGTGGCCTCACATGCTTAGCAAGGTCTGGAGCCTCCCAGGAAAAGCCACCTGTCCCATGGTGAGGAAAGGACCCTCATGGCCAAATCTCAAGGGTAGAGATGGTGAACAAGTGGTAGCGACAGGGAGACACCGCGGAATACCCAGGCTTGGCCAAGTTTGCCCAACAGGGAGGAATGTTTGCACAGACTTCACACAGAGTCCTACACCCTCCTCTCACCCGCAGTCCAGAAAGTTCTAAGCCCCAAAAGTTTATGTTAAATTATGGCAGTTCTCATCTGGAGGCCAGCCAGACCGATGTGAGGCTGTTTATAGACTTTATTTATCCCACTTAGGAGCATATTTATACATTTCACTGCAGGAACATGAGCCTGTCTGGTTATGGGGGCTGCCCTTCTGAAATCTGCATGTATCAAGCTCAAAGGGTTTGGATAACTTTGTGAACGTGCACCAGAGAAGTTTGATTAAATTTCTGTATATTTATGGGGCAGTTAAAAACAAACAGATCTCTAAGACACAGTGTTCAGCTAAAAACAAAACAAAACTTATGCATTTAACCATGCAATAACAAAAACTTGAGAAGTGTCTAATGAGCCAGGCCCTGTTCTAGACACTGGAATCAGAAAAGTGAAACAGATGTAAAAATACATGCAACATGCTCCTATGTATGTGAAAATGCATAGAGAAAGTCCTGGATGGACCCACACCCATCTAATAATAGTGGGACCTCTGGAGAGAGGGATTTGGTAGGGATGAAGGTACATTTTGACTTATTCTCTATACCTTCATATTTTTTTAAATAAGCAATAATTCATATATTATTCCTATAATTAATAGGGAAATGATAAGAACTATAAAAACAAAAGCAAGTAAAAATAAAACAAGGAAAAAGAAACTACCCATCTAGATTAATCTGCTTATTTTCTAGATGAAGAAACTGAAGGTCAGGGAGGCCCTATGGCTTCAGGTCAGAATGGTAACCAGGCTCCACGGACTCTCTTTCAGGGCTCCTTCCAGTGCTGCCTCCACACAAACCCCACAACCACACAATTGATAGGTACTGCGTGAACTGCGGTGGACTATGCACGCATGCCCCCTTTTGATGGCCGTTACTTTCTGTATTTGGCTTGTTTTCCCAAAGCCCTTTTTACCACTGAGAAACCATTCTATTTATCTTTGGAAGCCACAGAAAGCAGGGTGTGGAGGTCAATTGGTCAAATGCTTGTGGAACCGCAACTCTGTGTCACAGGTGACCCGAGTGAGGGATCCTTGAATTTCCAGTCTATGTGCTAATTTTTGTGGGTTTCCTTTTGCTGTTTTTGTATTTCTTTCATATTTTCCTTCCTCCTTTCCTTCCTTCCTCCTTCCCTCGCTCCCTCCCTCCCTCCCTTTCCTTCATTAAAGGGGAAAAAGCACGGTCATCCACAGCATCTGATCAAGAGTTCCAAGTTTTGATTTTTCAATTGCAGTTGATTTCATTCATTATTCGTCATCTTAAATGTATTAATGTCTACAGTGAAATGTTTTACAACATTTTGAAAACCAGACCAAATGAGTGAAAAGCGACATGGAACTAGGCCTTACAGGATACACTGGGGGATGGTGGGGACAGCATAGCCCTGGTGGAGAGGACAGTCTGCACAGAGGCGCAGAGGACGGAGTCTGCAGCCAGTTTGGGGACCAGCCACAGTGGGAGGGAGGAGATTTGAGAGAAGGGCCTGGGGCCGCAGGTGCAAAGGTATAGACTCCTTTGACTATAGCCCCTCAGGGACATTAGGGTCAGGGCTGAGATGTGGGCAGCTTCCCAGGTACACACTGGTCCCCATTGTGAGCCCAGGGAGCATGACTTGGTTGGAACCCACCAATGGTTTATACATTAGAGCCATGAGTAATAGGCCTGGAGAGGGACGTCAGGAACAAACTCATTCAAGTATCAACAGTGTAAGAACAGGGCTCCACTCACCGACCCTGCCACCTAGGGCAATTTAATCTCTTTGTGACTCAGTTTTCTCATCTATACAATGGAGATCCCTATGGGACCCTCACAGAGTTCCCTGAAGATACAATGTGTAAACCCATTTAGTGCTCAATGAATCAAATAAATGTTATTGTTTAAAAAAATAAACCAAAAAAGAAAAACTCATCCACGAATGTTCACAGGGGCATTATTCACAATCATCAAAAGGCAGAAACAATCCAAAGGCCATCACCTGATGTATGGATAGACAGACTGTGGTCTGTCCACACGGTGGAACATTATTCAGCCACAAAAAGGAAGGAAGCATTGGCCTGGGCGACAACGTGAACGAACCTTGACACCAACATGCTACGTGAGCGATGCCAGCCGCAAAACGCCTGATCCTGCATGGCTTCCGGAGATGCCCAGAACAGGCAAAGCCACAGGGACATACAGTGAATTAGTAGGGAAAGAGGAGGGATGGAGAATGACTGGAAATGTCACGGAACCAGACAGCGGTGGCGGCTGCATGACACTGTGATGGCCTAGGCGTCACGGAATCGTATACTTTAGAATAGTTAGAAGGGTAAATTTTATGCTATGTGTATTTTACCACAACAAAGACATTAATAATCCAAGGGGATCATCTGCGTGAGCGATCAGGTTTTGAGGTGTTAGTGGGGCCTCCTGGGGTGATCTTGGGGGTGCCGTGCCTGCACGCCTGCCTGAGCCTCTAGGAAAACCCAGGACGCGACTCGAGGTGCTGTTTGGGAGGTTCCCTAGGGCCTCAGGCTGGACACAGTAAAAGCAAATCTTAAGAGAGAAATGGAAAAGAAAACAGAGACAAAAAGAACATCAGAAAAGATAGTAACAAACGGAGCGAAAACAGGAGAAGATCAAAGTGGACTGCTGGTCGGTGCAGCAGGTGAAGGACTGTTACCCACCCTGCCAGTAAAAGAGCCCACACCATGTCTGATACAAGGAACCAAAACTTCCCTGGGTGCAAACCTCAGCCACATCTTGTGCCAGAAGGTTGCCAGGACGATATCAGCCCTCGGCAGAGACCCCTCATCTCCAGAAGGGGTGACTGTAAAAAAGGCTGATCAGGGAGAAGAGCGAGAGGCAGGGTTAGGGGATGGCACCGTTTAAAAAGAACAGTTATTCATGATGACAGCCCGGCGTCAAGCCAGACTTGAGCTGAGACAAGCATGCTGAGCTGTGATCACATTGTACAGAGAGTTCACCAACTACAGCTGTTCCCCAAACCCGGATCCAGCTATGGAAACCCAGCCCATCAATGCCTCCTCCCAGGCTGGCTGTGTTCTCATAAACCGGTTTTCACGAGGTGTCAGCTCTTCTCCTGATGTGACGGGAAGCCTCAGGAAATCCCCTAGATGTTCATCCGGGTCTTAGACAAGGCCACAGCTTTCTCAGCCAGACTCCTCCTCTCTGCCCCCAGAGCCCTCAGCCTTATGGAGAACACATGGAAGGCCCTCCTGACCGCGCCAGGAAGGAGTCTCTCTGCCAGGCGCTGCGCAGGGCCAGCGTGCCTTACTCCCTTCCTTTCTCCTGAGCTGATGTTGCACCTGTTTCCCAAGTCAGGGTTTGCAGATGGGAAAAATCAAGGCTCAGAGAAGGCAGAGCCAGGACTCAGACTCAAATGTGGCCCATTTCAGAGCTTGGAGCCTCCTGGGGCTGTGACTGTCAGAGTAGACAGGGGGCGCTCATGGGGACGCCCACCTGCCGGTGCCCAGACCTGCATACTGCAGTGGGAATGACCCAGAACAGCCTGGGGTTTGGAATCTCCCCAGAGAGGAATAGCTGTGTCTTGTCCCAGTGTTAAGAAAGGTAACAGAAGATCCGGGAAAAGCCTATTAGGAGGAAGAGACCGGTAGGTTAGAGGTTAATGGGTAGAGAGGCTTGGGTTCCTGTGGGTGTCCACTTAACAGCTAGACCGCCTGGCTGTCCAGCCCAGCCCACACCGCAGGCTCTGTCTCTGCAGCCCGAGCAGATTCTGACAGGTAGCTCCTCTGTGGCGCTGGCTGGTGGCTGGGCCAGTGATGTCACAGGTGGGGAATAGGTACTGGGCACGTCCCTGGGCATGTCCAGGGATCTTCACACCAGGCAGGGCTGTGTCACCCACGACATCAGGATGTTGGTCCAGCCGTCTCCTGGGCTCCCCCCTCCCAAGAACCAGGGTCTTGTGAGCTGTAGGGGTGGGAAATTCAGAGAGGGAAACAAGCCCCACTTTATCAAACATCTTTCCCCCACATGCCCACATGTCTTCATGTCAGTAGGCTGGGAGAAAATGGCCCCAAATGGCTAAGTTTCTGCTAAGTCTTGACTCAGTTTCTTTGCCAAGGAGAGGAGCCCAGCCCGTCCCCAGGATCTCAGAGGTCTGGGAACCTCGCCTACCTCCTCTCTGCAGGTGGCTGGGCACAGAGCCTGGACAGCCACGTTCTCCCTGTGACCCTGGCCATGTGCACATTAGGAAGTTACTTTTGTGTCCTTGGGTGATTTGCTATCTGTGGGCACTCACCAAATAATCTGCCACCTCTTGGTCTGATGTTGGGTGACCCATACCCCGGTTCACTGAGCGAACCGACGTAGGAAACACTAAATCCAATGTGGCTGCTCCCTGGAGGCAAGAGCTAAGTTCACCCACACTCGTCTTCAAAGGCATCTGACAATAAAACCAGGACCTCTGGGATCAGAAAGTTCCCATGTCAGCTGCCAGGCTTTTTAAGAGATGTATTCAATCCATTTTAGCCTGGATTTCATACAGTATTTTACTGATTTTCTCTACATTCATAAGAACGCTGACATTTCTTGGGAAATGAAAATTTATGTGTCCTGATCATCCAGTATCAAAGCACACAAAAGCAGGGCACATGGAATTTACAAGTTCATAGCTGCATTAATTGGCAGCTGGAAAAACGAAAGCTCATGTTCCAGCCAGAGCTCTCTATGCGTGTGGGTGTGTTTTTTCAATATTATTATTAAAAAGGCAATATGCTATTCCAGGAAATTTTAGGAATAAGACCCACCCACAATCCCACCAACCTAGTACAAATATTTCCATTTTTGGCCATTTGCCTCCAGCCTGCTGACCCAGAGACATGTGGGCATGTGTGGGAGGATGACTGACAAGGTGGGGGCTTTTTCCCTCCTTGGACGCCCCCACCTCCACAGCTTGCTGGCCCAGAGGGAGGGAAGTGTCAGCAGCACAGATGGCCTGGGAGGACACCCTGGGCTCTAGGAGTGGAAAGGGCTGAGTGTCAGCTCCTGGGTGTCCCAGGAGATAGTGAGACCCACGTCCTGGCTGTGGGCGAGGCAGCCTTCTGCCATAACTCTGAGTGGCTCACTCCTATGCCCCTGCAGTAACTCCTGATATCTTACTTGGCCATTACCCATTATCATCGGACACTTGCATGGCTTCCAGCATTTTAAAAGGTGCTGTAAGTGTCCGCTTCCCGACCTCGGCTTTGCTCTTGGACTTCAGCTCTGGCCTTCATCTCTCGATCAAGCCTTCCTCCTATCTGACCTGCTCACCAACACCCTCATTTTCTTTTCTCACTGTGGCAGGTTCTCCTCACACTTTCTGGAGCAAACCGCCCTCTTTTCTCTTTTGTTTTATCAGTCTTGCTACTGACAGCTCACAGTGACCCTGTCTAAGAACATCCAAAGGCTCCCCGCAACCAGCCTCTCTGAGGAAAGCCACACTTTTTATCCCAGCAATCAAGCCTCCACCCCTGTTCCACGGACCTGGACTCCCCACCTGTCTGCCTCACCTCCGACCACATGCCCTTCAAATTTCCAGCTGTGGTCAGACTGATCCACTTGCAGGTCCCTAAGATGCTGCTGGGTCAAGCCTCTATGTTTGCACGAGGGGGCCCCTCCATTGGCGTGTCCTTCCCAAAATCGCCCACCCAGCTCTCCTGTCCCCTGCTCAGCCTCCCACCCACATGCCCCACCCCCGCCAGGCAGGGCTGGGAACTGCAGACACAGCAGAGTGTACTTCAGGGTTTGCTTAGCAGCCTCCCCTTTGGACCCATAACTCCTTTCCTTTCATCCCCAACATGAATATGAAGATAAGGTCCAAGGACATGCTCAGAGTGAATGTGTGAATGAATGAGTGGCTGAGTGAACAAGTCCAAGTTCTCCCAACTGTAGTGCTGGTCATCCTAGCTCTGTGCCATCCTCCTGACTTTCCCACTCTTCTCTCTCCCAGCTTTTACACCTGGGGTGGAAGAGCTTGGAGGCCCCAGTAGCCTTGCAGAAAACAGAAAGCAGAAAGTAAGGAGCTGTAAGCAATCTGCCGGCAAGGCCTTTTACTGAGACTTCAGAATAGAGCCATAGCGACAAGAATTGACACAGCTGGCTCGGCGCCTGTGGCTCAACGGGCTAAGGCGCCAGCCACGTACACCTGAGCTGGTGGGTTCGAATCCAGCCCCACCTGCCAAACAACAATGATGGCTGCAACCAAAAAATGGCCGGGCGTTGTGGCAGGCACCTGCAGTCCCAGCTACTTGGGAGGCAGAGGCAAGAGACTCGTTTGAGCCCAGGAATTGGAGGTTGCTGTGAGCTGTGATGCCACGGCACTCTAACCAGGGTGACAGCTTGAGGCTCTGTCTCAAAAAAAAAAAAAAAAAAAAAAAAAAGAATCGACACAGCTGAGAATGGGAATCATTGAGTGGGAAGAGAATGAGGCAGAAGCCATGGCTGCCCACGCACCCCAGTACTTCTCTGCATGTCCACCAATGTGCTGTCTTCCTAGTGTAATTCTTTTGTTTTGGAGACAGCGTCTCACTCTGTCACCCAGGCTAGAGTGCAATGGCATCATCGCAGCTCATTGCAACCCCAAACTCCTAGGCTCCAGCGATGCTTCTGCCTCTGGCTAATTTTTGCTTTTTGCAGAGACAGGGGTTTTGCTTTTGCTCAGGCTGGTCTGGAAATCCTGACCTCAAGTGATCCTCCTGCCTTGGCCTCACAGAGTGCTAGGATTACAGGCGTGAGCCACCGCGCCCAGCTGGTTTAAGCCTTTTGTTAGGCTCACCTGCCACAGTCTTTATGTTTCTGTGTTCTGAGCCTCAGAATCTCTCATACTGACCTGAAACACCTTTTCAGATATTTTTTTTCAGAGACCCCTGAAATGTAAGTCCCCACCAGTAAGCAGGTCCATCTAAGATGTAAGAAGGGCTTTTATTAGTGCTAGTCCTGATAATCCCTGGGACAGACAGTTAGTGATTCTGTTTAAGAATTTAGGGGCTGGGATGGCAAAGGGTGTATTGGATTTAATCTTCTGTTCCCTCATCTCAAAAGGTGAAGAACGGCCAGAAGTGCCCTATTGAAAGCAGGTGTCACCTGGAGCCTTCAGGGTCAGCTCAGGCAGGTGACTTGCACTTACTGAACAAAAGCACATTCTGGCTCTTCAACTGCTCTTTCCAAGTCCTAGAAAAAAGCCCAGGGAGCCTCAGAGGAGGGAGTGTGTGGGTCGCAGCTGCTGCCCTGCTGCCCTCTTGCTTGTCTCTCTCACTCTCTGGCAGACTCCTTCCTTCTCTGGTGATTTTGCTGGGCCCTTCCCAGACTTCTAGGCAGCTGCTCAGGCAGACCCTCTGACTTGGGCAGTGGCTGGGCCACCTCTGGCATGCCACAGCCATCCTACCCGCCATCACTGGCTTTCAATTCCATCACGTCCTCTCACTGAAACCTGCACTGGTTCCCTGTTCCATAAGCTGTGCTTCCCAAACAACATAAAGGCCACAGCATGGTTCAAGGGAGGCCCTGAGTAATCAGAGCCAAACTTGGGTCAGGACTTCTCAGGCCTTTTAGTAAGCTAACATCTCTGGCAACTAACTTTCTAAGGTGAAGGTTGGAGGGGATGGTACAGGAGGTTTCCCAAACTTCTGGGACTGAAGTTCCTGGACATCTCATGAATCAGGTGCTCCAGGGACACTGATTTGGGGATCACTAGCTAAAGGCTAAAATTCACATCCCTTACCATGGCAATCGAAGAGTCACAACTCGGACTCACCTTATTTCCCAAGCCTGGCTGCCACGTCTCCACCACCTCAGTACTTGGCTTTATGGAGTTTGTAAAGCCCATTCCTTCTAACATAGCTTCCTGGCCACCTCCTTGGGAAAGCCCTCTCTCCTTTCCATGAGTGAATTTTGTCACAATGTGACAGTTACACAAAAGATCAGAGCAAACAGTAACATTTGCACTTAGTCAAAGTGATTGTTCAGTTGCATTTAAAGGATAAACTGCTTGAAAAGTTCAGACCTCACTCATGCAGCTAGACTTTCCCACAGGTCTGCAGGGGAGAGTGCCCATGTTGGGGGTGCTGCACGGTCTCACCCTCCCCACAGACGGCACCTGCTGGTGCTGCTCAAAAGAGTTCTGTCTTTCTCTTTGCTCTACTCTTGTGCTGCCTGGACGTTCTTTTCTTTCTTTCTCTTTTTCGTTCCTTTCTTTTTTTCTTTTCTTTCCTCTTTTTCTCTCTCTCCCCTACCCCTCTCCTTCCTCCTTTCTTTCATCTTTCTTTCTTTCTGTTGCTAATTGTAGAACTAGATTTGCATCGATCATATATTTAAGTATCTTTCCCCTCCTGTCTGTGGGCTCCTCCAGAGGGCATAGCCGGGAGAGTGGCAAGGAGCCCCACATCACATGGCTTCTCCCGGCCTCGGTGAGCCTAAGGCAGAGGTGAAGATGAAAAGCTGGATACCTGGGATGGGCACACGTAGGTGGCTTGGGCAGGGACAGCCACATCTGGCCTTCCTGACCCTTTCTGAAGTGAAGCCAGGACATGGGTAGGTCTCCATTGCAGCTGATCCCACAGGCTTACCAGAGAGGTGGCTGCGCTGCAGGGCCAGCAGCGTGGCGGGCAGAGGCTTCGTGTTCTGTGTGAACCCAGCCACACTGCAGAAGCTTTGAGGACTTTGTGGTGAGAGTTTCCTTCTCCCTCTCAAAGCTCCCGGAGGCCATGAAGGCTGGCCTGGGACTCATGGTTTGGTGTCATTGCCACCTCAGGCCTCGCTCGATGACAAGGGTGACATATATAATTTGTCATTCAGACTAAGACTTTTAAAAGAGGAAGGGGTTGACTAATTTGTGGGAAGACAGGCATAAATGGGAACATCCTGATAATGGGGGACACACAAAATCTGACAATTCAGTTCTCAAGCTCATTCTAGAAAAAGTGCCACATACCTCTTGGCTGAATATGACGATAGGCACCTTCCAAGTACTCCCCCTGGGAAGCGATGGCCTAGTCTACCTTGCAAAACAATTCTGGAACTCTTTTACTGGACTGGCCAGGAGAACTGTTGTCATATTACCCTTTATGTGCTGAATGTCATCAAAATGTCTTTCTTGCAATATTTCCTTTATCTTTGGGTAAAGGAAAAAGTCACTGGGGGCCAGATGAGGTGAGTAGGGAGGCTGTTCCGATACAGTTATTTGTTGACTGGCTAAACCCTCCCTCCCAGACAGTGTTACAGTGCAAGCTGATACATTGTTGTCATGCAAGAGCCACACCTTTTTCTTTTATTGTTGGGGATTCATTGAGGGTACAAGAAACCAGGTTACACTGATTGCATTTGTTAGGTAAAGTCCCTCTTACAATCGTGTTTTGCCCCCAAGAGCCACACCTTTTTCATGCCAAGATTTTCAGTTAAGATTTTTCTGTTTCTCTGTTGTTTACTTGGTCTGATATACTTCTCACACTCAGCTGATGATTTTGATGTATAATTTGATGAATTTTTGCAATGTTTCCATCATTTATGCTCATCACTGGCTGCCCTGACTTCTCTTCATCAGTGAGACTTTCTCTCCCCTCGGAAAACCATTCAATCTGTTTGTCCCCTGCTGTTTTCTTCATGGCATTATTCCCATAAACTTGGAATAACATGTCCCTGATTTCACTTCTACTCTTGCCAGATTTAAAAAGGAATTTAATGTTTGTTCATTGCTCTAATTCAAGTTCTGTCATTCTCACAATGGCACACAAAAACGCACAACAATAATGCAGGCCAGTCAGCAAGACACTTCCATACAGCGACGTGAACACAACTGTGAGACACTGATAAACCAAGGTTGTGAACTCAGTAAGCACTGCGTTTTCTGTGCCGTTCTGCCAACATGAGCTTATTTTGGCAAGTTCATGAACTTAATTGTCAGAGCTCATATGGTCATTTTTACCCAAGACCAGCTTGGGGAAGGCGGCAAGGAGCACTCAGGCTCATGGCTATGAAGCTGGGCAGCTGCCTGTGCACTCCAGGCTCACTGAGGTGAGAGGTATGGTAACAGAAAAGAGGGTTTGATCCCTTTCTAACCATCTGCCCTCCCAAGGGTTCTCTGGAGCAGACACCCCTCCCATCCTAACCCCAAATACACAGGACAGTGAGGTGCAGAGACAGCTCAATAAAAAGTCCTGTAAGGCCTCCCAATGCTATAGGCAGCTGGGCCACCAAGGACTGTCATGGCAGCTGCAATCAATAAAGTTCTTAAAGCCTGTTTGTTTCAATGGGGGGCTCCAAGACCATTCGATGGGGAAAAATGGTCTTTTCAAAAAATGATGCTGGGGCAACTCAATATTCACACACAGAGGCATAAAGGTGGACCCCCACCTCACTGTGTATGTAGAAATTAATTCAAAGTGGATCAGAGAGCTAAATATAAAACCTGAAACTATGAAACTCCTAGAAGATGACATAGGTGTAAATCTTCATGATCTTGGATTAGGCAATAGTTTCTTAGATAATAACACCAAAGGCACAAGCAACCAAGGAAAGAAGAGGTGAACCGGACTTCACCAAAACAAACTTCAGTGCTATAAACAATCAAGAAAGTGTAAAGACAAACCACAGAATGGACGAAAATATTTGCAAATCATACATCTGATAAAGGACTCGTATTTGGAATATGAAATGGACTTTTACAAATCAATGATAAAAAGACAGCTCAATTAAAAAATAGGCAGAAAATGTGAATAGATCTTTCTCTAAAGAAGATAAACCGATAGCCAATAAGCACATGAAGAGACATGCAACATCATTAGACATCAGGGAAATGCAAAGCACACCGTGATAAATCACCACTTCTCACAGGGTAGGATGGTTCAAATTTAAAAAGTCAGATGATGACCAATGCTGGTGTGGCTGTGAAGAAACTGGAACTGTCCTACGCTGCTGTCGGTGGGAATGGAAAATGGTGCAATAGCTTAGGAAAACAGTCTGGCAGTTCCTCAAAGGGTTCACTTCCATATGATCCAGTAATTCCAGTCCTAGAATTTTAGTCCTAGGTATTTACCCAAGAGAAACGAAACATCTGTCCACACATACACTTGTACACCCATGTTCACAGCAACTTTATTCATAATAGCCAAAACGTTAAAATGACCCCAAATGTCCAACAACTGATGAATGGATAAATAAAATGTGGTAAATCCATACAATGGAACATTATTTGGCAATAAAATGGAATAAAGTATCGACACATCCTACAACCTGGATAAACCTCGAATACGTGCTAAGTGACCAAAGCCAGGCACAGAAATCCACATATCATGTTACCCATTTATATAAAATACCCGGAATAAGCAAATCTATAGAGACAGAAAAGTAGATTAGTGGTTTCTTGAGGCTTGAGGCTTTTTATTTATTTATTGTTATTAAATCATGGTTGTGTACATAAATGCAATCATGGGTATAATGTGCTAGTTTTATATATAATTTGAAATACTTTCATTGAACTGGTTGACATAGCTTTCATGGCATTTTCTTCATTATTGTGTGGAGACATTTATATTCTACATTTAGTAAGTTTCACCTGTACCCTTCTGAGATGCACCGTAATTGTAGACCCACCAAGTACTCTCCCTCC
>CAUYRH010025310.1:0-32957 GCA_963574655.1 Perodicticus potto | reverse complement strand
TAACACAATAACTAAGAAAATGCCATGAAGGCTATGTTAAACAGTTTGATGAAAATATTTCAGATTGTATATGAAACCAGCACATTGTACCCCATGATTACAAATGTACACAGCTATGATTTTTAAAAAAAGAAAAGAAAGTGGGTGGACCTCATTTCCATGCACTTGGGATAAATGTATCCCTTTTGAACCTCACCACTGAAGCAGGAATACTTTAATTATGAATGAAATTCAGCATCATTTAGTATGTTTTATAATTAAAGACAAAAAGGCAAAGTAATATGAGACACCATTTTGTTTAAAGTCATGAGACAGGCTGGACTTTTAAAGTTTCATTAATATCTGAAGTTGGCAAGCATGAAAGGAAGCAGGAATTTTAACACTTTGTTGATAAGAGCATAATTGGTCTAAAATTTGGAAGAGCAATCAAATATTCCTGTGCTAGGAACTTATGTCTAGAGAAAAATATGTACTCAGTGTTTGTGACATTTTCAATTATATATATGGTATGTTATAAATTATATAGCACATATCATTATATATTATATGGCATATGATATTTGCATGTGTATATTCACATAGATATTCATTGAAACAGTTTTGTAACAGGAAAACCTTAGAGATCATCTAAATGCCCTTTTATAAGTTACAACCTATCCATCAAAGGTATTCCTCAGCTTTTCAAAATGAATTCAGTGGAGAATTAAATATTGAGGTTAAAAAACAAAAAAGCACAGTACCCTCCAAGACACATTATTAAATTTAAAATAAAAAAGTAATTGCAAAATTCTGTGTATTGTAGATTAATTTATGAACATTTACATATACAATACATAAAAATACAAGATGGGAAATTTTACTTTTAGTTTAATAACCTTTTTATGTAGTTCAATCATTTTTTTCAAATGCAATATATGACAACTCCCTCTTTAATGAAAATTACAAATGAAGTCTTCTCATGCCAATTTTTACAACTGTAGATAAGTTTCAAATATGAGTATCAGACTATTAGTCATCTTTACAATTTTTAGTCTATTATTTTAGGAGTAGTTCCAGACTTTAAAAATTTTTTTCCTTTAATGTTTTACTGTGGGAAAAGGAATCAGTTATGGTCTGCAGTATATAAGCAGAATAGTAACCCCAATGTTTATTGAACAGACATTTCTCGAGCAATTTCTTATGTGTAGGGGGCACTGTTCTTAGTCCTAAACAAAGTCCCTATCCTCGTGGCAAGTATATGAGGGAAAAACTCAGAAAACAAACATACAAATAAAGTACCTGCTGATGACAAGTGTGAAGAAAAATAATAAAACCTCTTCAGGAGTAAAAGAGCTTGAGATAGAAGATTTTAGAAGATGCGATCAGGGATTGTCCCTCTTAGTCACCTAAGACCTAAATGAGGAGAAAAAGCAAGTCACAAGAAGCCCTAGGAGACGTGTGATGAAGTCCTAGGACAGAAAAAGGAAAAATGGGGCTGGAATGGACCAGGCTAAGGAGAGCGCAGTAGGAGAGAGCGTGGGGTCAGGTCGTAGAGCACCTTGAGGATTATGTGCACAAAAGTTTGAACTTATACTAGTTTAAATGTAGAATTTTAAGAAGGGATAATGTGATCTGATTAGGCTTTAGACATCGTGTTCCACGGAGCAAAAAATAAACTGGTGCAGAAGACAAGAAAAATGTTGAGAAATTAGTTAGGAAGCTAATGTATGTGTCTGGGTGAGCAGTACTAATTCAAACCACACTGAAGGCTCCTCTCTGGAACACTTCAATAGCACTCTGTCCTCATCTCCGTCACAGAACTCATCCCTGCAATGCTGTCATGGAGAAGTGTCCATATGTACTTTTTTCCTCTGCTGTTTCCCTCTGTAATCTCAGTTACAGAACAAGGAAATTGGCAATGGGAAGGTAGAGGACACTGCACTGAGGGGCAGCAATTTAAAGAAAAAAAATGGTAGAAATAAGTCCAAGACTGCCCTAAAACTGGGGTCATTAACTTGGGGCCCATGAAGTCCTGTGGAAGATGCATGCCGGGGCATTTGCCATGGCGATGGCCCATAACATGTTATTAGATTCCCAAAGGAGCCAAAAACCCTTGAAGGAAACAACCAGGTAATCATCTCTGAACAGTTGGGAGAGTGGCATTGCCACATACAGAATCACAAGTGTTCAATCAAATTTCTATGTGATTGTGACAGTTGGTAGTACCAGACACCTTCTCCAACTCCTAAGACTACACTTGTTTTTAATTATGATTTCTTAGCATCTTATGACCTGTATAGAGTACAGGTAACCCAAAAATGTCAACTGAAATTCAATGAGTGTTTCTCAGAATTACTTAGAGCATCGTTATTTAAACATTTTTTCCTTAGGTTTCTTTTTTGAAAAGATTTCCTTAATATATAAGAAAGGCAAAGAATAAAACAAATATTTTGTGCATAAAAAAGTACAGGTAGGAAAATACAGAAAATTTTTAGTAAAACAAACGAGATTCTACCATATCTTTTGTTTTTGAGACAGAGTTTCATTTTGTAACCCTCAGTAGAGTGCTGTGGCATCATAGCTTACCGCAACCTCAAACTCTTGGGCTCAAGCAATTCTCTTGCCTCAGCCTTCTGAGTTCTGAGTAGCTGAGACTACAGGTACTTGCCACAGTGCCTGGCTGTTTTTAGAGACAAGGTCTAGCTCTTTTTCGGGGTGGTGTCGAACCTGTGAGCTCAGGCATTCCACCCTCCTCAGCCTCCCAGAGTGCTAGGATTACAGGCGAGAGCTACCAGGCCTGGCCCCAAGTGATCCTTTTTTAAGCATTGGTAGGATTGGGGGCTAAGAGTTGCACCAGCACATTTCTAGTGCTTTTTAAATTGGCCTGTCTTTCTGAAAAGCAACCTGGTATGGTGTAAGTATCATAAACTTGTTCACACAGTTTGAAGTAATAATTTGATTCATTAATCTCAGTGATGTGATTATTAACTAAAGGAATACGCTTCTAGCTTATTATGGCAATACTGTGCTTCATAGTGAAAATGAAGTAGTAACCTAGATTTCTAATAGTTCACTGGACAAAAATTCTATAATGGATACTGGCATAAGTACAACATATAGATAGTAGAATTTAAGTACATGGACTACTTATACAAAATAATACTGAGTGAAAAGAGCTGAACACAGATATAGACCAATTGCAATAGTGTAAATCATGTTTGAACATTGATAAAAATCAGAAGAGATTATGCAGTGATAATTGATGCTGTCGTTTGGGAAAAGGATCTTTTCTCCTCTAATGTGTACATTAAATATCCAGAAGTTGCAGGGACTTACACAGAATCACCTGGGGGCAGGGGAGGTACACGGCATTATGGGTAAGAGGTATGGCCCCTGGAGCCAAAAAGACTTAGTTTAATTTAAGGCATGACTTCACTAGTTCTATGACCTTGAACAAAACTTATTCTGTCTAGGTCTCATTTTTTTTTCATTTATAAAATGAGAATAATACCTTCTCCATAAAATTGTTATAAGCATTAAAAGAGATAAAAATACAAATGTTCAGCAAATAGCTAGATGAGTCTTAACTAGCATTATTACATACTTTGATTTATTGACTGATACAAAATTTACATATCAATTACGATGTGTCGGGTCCCTTTCTAGGAGCTGAATGGTATGTCTCCCTGACTAGCTGAATTTTGTGTTAAGCAGGGGCTACATTTTTTTTGAGACAGAGCCTCAAGCTGTCACCCTGGATAGAGTGCTGTGGCATCACAGCTCACAGCAACATCCAATTCCTGGGCTCAAGCGAGTCTCCTCCTCCGCCTCCCAAGTAGCTGGGACGACAGGTGCCCGCCACAGTGCCTGGCCATTTTTTTGGTTGCAGCCGTCATTGTTGTTTGGCGGGCCGGGCTGGATTAGAACCGGCCAGCTCAGGTGTTTCAGGTGTACGTGGCTGGCGCCTTAGCCACTTGAGCCACAGGCGCCGAGCAGTGACTACCTCTTATAATTATCTGTGTCTTCTATCTAACATGCTTAGCAAGGTAATTTGCATATAGTGCTTTGTGCATGTCTATTAGATAAATGAAAATGTGTTGCTCCTTTTCTAAGAATGAGCAATTGTCCACCAACCTTATTCTTCCATACAGGCTTATTTCCCCCAAGGAAGACTCACCTTACTCGAATCATTTGCTCTTTATTGTCCCTGTCGTGTTTGTTGAAATCTTACCCTTACTTAACTCTCAAAGAATGCAAGAATCCAAGGAATTCCCCAGCAGTAGGGTATGTGATCAGAACATGAGACTCAGACTCACCAACCCGGTTTCAATGTTGACTATCTTTTTTATGCACAGTGTGACCCTGGGCCATTCTAAAATTCCTTTTCTCCCAGTCTCCATTTATAAGTGGGAAATACTTCATGTCAAGCCTGATTCTCAAGGGTTTAAGGGAGATTTTCAGAAATCAGCATCTTAGATAGAAATGCAAATTCTTATTCTTTTATTACAAAGGATTATTGGGGAAGAAAAATAGGGAAGGAAAAGGTTAAAAAAAAAAAAAAGCTCATGCCAGTGACCTAATTTCCCCCATATAATGTGTTTTCCTCTACATTTACTGGAAAATCCTGATCAAGGAAAATATTATGCAGACAAACCATAGCAGATTAAAGAGTCCTGTTTGTTTGTATGTTTCCATGTAATAAGGCATAAAGCAATATAAAATCATCAATACAAAATTGCCAGCATGAATTAGCTCTATATGTGTATAATTTATGTATATTTATTGTTGTTTCTGTGTTGCCTACTTATCCTGACCATCAGATGCAGAGTGAGCTTTCCTGTACCTTGACCTCCTGGAAGGACGATCTGTGGTTCTCTACTATATTCCCTAATTACTTGCATCGTCACTAGGGTCACAGATGTGTGTGGAAAAGAGAGGAAACAGCAGAGGGCCTCCTATGATCGGAACAATGGCTGCTCAGAGCAATACAAATGTTGAAATACATAAAAAAGAAAACTAGGCTGATGGCCGAAAAGACCCTTACCAGGCGTTGCTGTCCTGTGGCTTGGTAGTTTGAAGGGGGAAACCTGTCCTTGAAACGCCAAGTGCCCTTTGCTCCAAGAATTCTAATACCTTTATTTGTTGGAAAATTATTTCAACACTAAGACAAATAGAAACATAGTTTAAGCCTGTGAAAATGTTCATAATAGAGTATTGAGTAGACTACTCCATGTGAAACGGCATATCCAGTATAACCTTGCTATCTATTTCTGTGTGTATGTGTGTGTATATACTCAGAACATATTGAAAATATATTCTGGGGCAGTGTCTGTGGCTCAGTGGGTAGGGCGCCGGCCCCATGTACCGAGGGCGGCGAGTTCAAACCCGGCCCTGGCCAAACTGCAACAAAAACATAGCCGGGCGTTGTGGAGGGCACCTGTAGTCCCAGCTCCTCAGGAGGCTGAGGCCAGAGAATCACCTAAGCCCAAGAGCTGGAGGCTGCTGTGAGCTGTGATGCCACGCCGCTCTACCAAGGGCAATAATGTGAGACTCTGTCTCTACAAAAAAAAATAATAATAATACAATAAAAAGAAAATATATTCTGATGTTAACAGTGACTATCTCTGAATTGTGAGATGTTTGGTTTTCTTTTCTAATTTGTCTATTTTCTCATGGGCATCCATTATGCTTTCCAATCAAAAGTAAATTTAGGACCCTCAAGGTGCTTCTGTTCAAAACCGTATGCTGTTTAGCAGCCCCTGTGTTCTAATGGATAAGGGATTGGCCTCTTAAAATGGTAAGACTTACATTTTAACAGGCAGCAAGTTGTGTGGCTTCTGGTGAAATAATTGCACAGTCAGGTAAAGGGAAACTCAGTCTTGTGGAGACCTGGAAGAAATCGGGTCAAAGTGAAGAAATCGGCTCAAAGTGGATAGTGACAGATGAAATCAACATTATACTGTAAGCCTCATTGTTTTCCTCTAAGACCAGCTAATGATTATAATATCTGGGATGAACCTTAGGAATCAATGAAACTTAACTTTCTCATTTACAGATGCAGAAACTGAACCTCAGGGAAGTAAAGTGATTTCTTCCAAATTCCAGAAATGAAAGACTGGCAATCTAAGCTTTCTAGACCATAAAACATGCTGTTTTCATTGTTTTGCCTCTGTAGCCAACTCTGTGCACAAATTTGGCTACATTGAGGGAGATTGCCTCTGATGCAGGGTAATTACAGTTGGTCCATTGTACCCCCCTCCATGGGAACTTTGGAACACCAAATAAATTCTCATGAAATGAGAATCTAAGACCCAGGCTCTACATGGCATCTGCCTGAAAGCTGTTCTGTATGTCAGAGATGACCTTGGACATACCGGACTGAGAACATAGGGCATTCTCCGGAAACATTCTAGGGACATATGCTAATTTGAATCGTCAACACTTTCCCACCAGTTATGGCAATGTGGCAGCACCATCTCAAAGTCTGAACGTGTCCATTGCCAGAAAAGGGTTTAATGCTTGGCTTACTTATGGATGTACGCATTAGAGATGTGAAGGCACTTGAGCAACGTTTTCTATCAACAGTACCTATTGCGTGAGCACCACAAATGAATTCAAAATGACGCTGGGCACTGGAGAACCACAGAACTGCAGGATGTGTTCCTGTTCTTGGTGAGGAGAACATTGACCTGCAAATTGGGGGACTGGCCCCAGGTTTGCTTTTAACTATCTCTGCATGTCTGTGTCACGTCTTTAAAGCAAAGATGACATTACTGTGCAATACATTATTTCTAAGGCGGAAAGGGCTAAATTGTGGAGACAAGAGTAACACATGTGATTCAACAGAGAGAACATTGGAAACAGTGTGGAATGCGCAGCTCTACTGTCTGATTGGTAAGAAAAAAGTCAGCCCGGCTGGCTTAGATCAAGTGGTTCTCCTTGGGGATGGGAGAGGAGAGAAGCTCTCCAGTTAGACAGAATTTGGATTAGAGGAACAGTATAAGGAGTCAGTCTTACACATTTTCACGGTTAGCAGGAAGTAAGTGCTCTGAAGCAGTTCACAGTCAATGCTGCATTTAGAAGAGGAATTTATTTTAGGGAACTTAATGTTTGGAAAACCCCAACAAACAGAGTGGTTCAGTGAGAGCAGTGTTAAAGTTTTACTGTTTTTTTTTTTTTTTTTGAGACAGTCTCACTATGTCGCCCTTGGTAGAGTGCTGTGGCATCACAGCTCACAGCAACCTCAAACTCTTGGGCTTAAGTGATTCTCTTGTCTTAGTCTCCCAAGTAGCTGGAACTAGAGGCACTCACCACAACACACAGCTATTTTTTTGTAGTAGTTGTCATTGTTATTTAGCAGGCCTAGGCTGGGTTTGAACCTGCCAGCCCCGGTGTATGTGGATGGCGCCCTAACCACTGTGTACAGGCGCTGAGCCGTTTAACTGTTTTTCTGATAAGTGCATAGGAATAATATGTGCTTACTGTGTGCCAAATCCTCTTCTAAGTGCTGGCTGTTAATTTATTTTTTAAATCTTCATAAGAACTCTTTAGGTCACCAAAATGAATAAAGCATGGGAAAATCAAATCGTTTGTTTAAAGTCTCACAGCTAGTAAACAGCAAACCCAGGAGCCAGACTCTAATCATTCAGATACTTCTTTTGTGTTTCCTGGTGTTTATAGAAAACATGGCCTCTGTCCCTAAGGGATATTATCACTGGCCTTTCCCGCCCCACTGAAGTCAAGGGTATTTCGGCAGGACCTCTGTCCAGCACAATGATCTGGGAGATGGTAGATTTTTTCATATCTTGTAAATAAATTAAAGTTGACAAGGAGCCATTGCTAAGGCTAAGATCCCAAGGGTCACCCAACCCTCAGTTCTGCTCGTGGACTTCTGCTCACCCAGTCAAGGATGGGCAGGTTTGGGAGCTGAATTCCAAGTGGAAGGTGGACTATCCTTATTCCCGTTCCTAAGCCAGGACGCTCTGGGAATACCAAGTCTCCTTCGGGGCTAAGCCAATCTTCTGAGATTCTCTGAGAAGCAAGAATGACTCCTGACTCTTTCTCATCATTTTTGACAACAAATAGTTATTGGGCACCTCTCCTGGGCCAGATGCCAGGTGCTATGTGGAATACAAAGATGGGTAAGATAAAGGCCCTTAGTAGTTCACGTTCTAGAAAATAAGGACTGTAATTCAAGGCTGAATGTCACAAGTGTCATAAGGCATTGTATCTCCCCTTCTGGATTTGGCTGGTCTGGTTCTTAACCGACTCCTGCACAGCCCCAAGGCAAGCACTAAATGGCAGGAGATGGAGGCTGTGCCTGGGTCATGTAGCTGTGGTTGCATTTCCCAAGCAGAGCAGCCTTGAGGCAAAGTAGGATGATAATCAGGGAAGGAGGCCAGGCTGCAACGCAATCGTCAGGGAGGGTTTTTGAAATGGCATCTGTCGGGCATGGTGGTTCACCCTGTAATCATAGCATTTGGGGAGCCTGAGATGGCAGGATCGCTCAAGGCCAGGAGTCTGAGACCAGCCTGAGCAACAGAGTGAGACCCTGTCTCTACAAAAAAATAGAAAAATTAGCCAGGTGTGGTGGCTCATGCCTGTAGTCCCAGCAGGAAGATCACTTAAGCCCAGGAGTTCAAGCTCCCAGTGAGCTATGATGACGCCACTACACTCAAGGCAGATGAGGTGACAAGGTGAGACCCTGTCTCAAAAGAAAAGGAAGGAAGGGAGGGAAGGAGGAAAGAAGGAAGAGAGGAAGGGGAGGCATATGGTCATTCCTTAGTATCCCTGGACGGCTGGTTACAGGACCTTCTGCAAAAACCAAAATCTACAAATGCTCTTTCAAATTTCTGACATTAGAAGGCGTGGTATTTGCATAAAACCTACGAACATTCTCCCATGTGCTTTAAATCATCTCTAATTACTTATAGTATCGGATACAATGTAAATGCTATGTAAGTAATTTTACATTTTATAGGATTTTTATTTATATTATTTTTTATTGTTTTATTATTACTTTTTATGGTTTTCCCCCCAAATATTTTCTGTCCAAGGTTGACTGAATCCACAGATCAGGGAACCTGTGGATACTGAGAGGCAGAAAGAAACTAGAAAGTAGGGAGAGACTTCACCAGGGCAGGAGAAGTGAAGGGAGGTTGAGAGAAGGGGAACGTTCAGCTCGGGCACGAGCGTGGGCAGGACACTTAGGTCCTTACTGAAGAAATTAAGGTCAGGGCTGAGGTGGCAGGTGAGAGGACAGAAGAGCCCCCCAAGGAGAAGTTCTAGCAGGGCAGACGACTGTCAAGTTCTATGTTGAGGCAAAACAGCTGAGGCTTTTGTAACCCTGGCCAGAGGAAAGTGAGACTGAGTTAAAGGGAGCTGGGTCTAGAGATAAGGAAGCTGACTTCACAGAGACAGGTTCTCTGTCTTCTTTGGCTTTAAATCCCCCCGAGTCGGCTGTCCCCATAGGTCAGAGTTACCTCCTCAAGAGACCTAGGGCTGACTGTTGGATGGGGGAGTGCTAAATTTCCCTGGCCCCAGTCTCCTTACTTATTGCTGAGTTTGCTGCACTAGGACCCTTCAGGGAGGTTCTGACTTGAAAAGCATCTTGTTCCCTGGGGTCTCAACCTCACTCTCCCTTGCTTCACAGGTCTGAGGACACCCATCCACTCCCACCTATAAGGTCCACGATGCCATGTAGATCGTGGTCACAAAGTAACACCCCTACATTTCCTGGGCCTTCTTTCCAGAAGCCCGTGCCTTCTGAAAAGTCGGTCTCCAGTCTGAGGCAGGAACAATGACATCCGCTCAATATAAGAAGTCGGAAATGATGGTCAAGTATTTGAACAGCAAGAGAAACAGGAATGGGACACAAAAGCACCCTCTGAGTCACAGGGCCACCCACTGTGGCAGGCCATGTCAGCCACAGCCGGAGGCACAGGTAATTGGGTTCTATGTATTATTTGGCCTGGAGCAAAAGCCGTCTGTCTGTGGAGGTTGGGTGCCAGCCACTGTAACTGCAAAGATAACACCGCCACTGTCAAAGAGCCTCAAGCGTCCATTTCAGTCCCAGAGCTCCCTGGCTGCTCTGGCTGGAGATCACTAGTTGTTAGCAAGGGCTCAGAGACCCCTGGTCCATCTAGGTACAAACTGAGCTGTTACTTTTTCTGGTGACTTTTAAAAACTTTTCTTTTAAGCCATTATGTGAATAATAAATCCAAATCCTTCCATAATTTTGCCATTTAGCGTAACCACTTGCAGGTACATAATCACAATGCACAGACAGTATTATTTTTAGATTTGTAACTGTGGTGAAATACACATTACACAAACCTTATCATTTTAACCATGTTAAAGTGTATAATTCAGTAGTATCAAGTATATCCAAGTTGTTGTGCAACTAACCCACCTCCAGAAGTTTTTCATCTGGTAAAACTGAAAATTCATACTCATTAGACAACCACTCCCTCTTCCCCCTTCCCTCATGTCCCAGAAACCAGCATTCTACTTTCTTTTTTCTTTTTTGGAGGGGGGACAGAGTCTCACTATGTCACCCTCGGTAAACTCTTGGGCTTAAGCGATTCTTTTGCCTCAGCCTCCCAAGTAGCTGGGACTGCAGGTGCCCACCATAATGCGTGGCTATTTTTCTGTTGCAGTTGTCATTATTTCTTAGCTGGCCTGGGCTGGGTTCGAACCCACCAGCCTCAGTGTACATACCTGATGCCTTAACCACTATGCTACGGGCGCTGAACCCAACATTTTACATTCTGTTTCTGTGACTTTGACTATTATAGTTACCTCCCATGAGTGGAATCATGCAGAATTTGTCCTTTGGTGAATGGTTTGCTTCACTTAGTATGTCTTCAAGAGTCACCTATGCTATAGCATGTAACCAAATTTCATTTCTTTTTAAGGCTAATATTACATTGTGTACCACATTTTATTTATCTGTTCTTCCATTGATGGACACTTGGGTTGCTCTCACTTTTTGACTATTGTGTACGATGCTCTAAGAATCCACATAAAGTTTTATATTCTACTTTTCTCTTCCCATCATAATATTTATGGGTACATATATATATATATATATAATGGGTCTATGTAGAGTGACAGAGAGAATATAAATTACATATAATTGTTAAATAATATAATGTAAATAGTATAAATTGCATATATTATATAGTATATGTAATATATAAATAAATTATATATGTAATTTTTTCCAGCTTGTTATATAGTCTTCATAATAATTTTTTTCCTCTGTTTTGATAGCAACATAATAGCTGTTCAAGCCCAGGTATGTAAACTCCTCCATCTTTTATCCCCAACCCTTTGTTTCCCTAGAAGCTCAGCCCATGGGAAGCTTGCCCCCTCTGGGAGGCAGAACATAGCACCCCTGAGATGTCTACATCCTGATCCTGGAATCTGTGACTACGTTACCTTTTTTGACAAAAGGGACTTTGCGGATATGATTAAGTTAAGGATCTTGAGATGGAAGATGGACTTGGAATGTCTAGATGGGCCCAAAGTAATCAGATGAGTCCTTCCAAGTGAATGGGGGAGTCAGGAGCCTCAACGGCAGAGTTGAACGTGCTGTCTGTTGGCTTTCGAGGGGGAGGCAGCCACAGCCAGCACCTGCAGGAAGCCTCTGGAAGCTGGAAAAGGCAAAGAAACCATTCACCCCCAGAGTCTCCAGAGGAATGCAGTGCTGCTGATACCCTGACTTTAGCCCATTAGTCCAAGCTGCTTTGGACTTCTGACCTCCTGAGCTATAAGATACTAAATGCACGTTGTTTTAAACCACTAAGTTTGTTACAACAACAAACTATTCAAGATCTGGCAATTAAGTTCGAGGACTCCTCCCAGAGAAAACGCTACATACTTCCTTGCTGAGTATCACTTCGGTCACCTTCAAAGTTCTCCCGTTGGCCATCTGCTGACCATAGTGATATTCAGTGATGAGGTACGTGTACCACTTTTTCTAAGATGAGTTTGTGAACTTAATTGTCAGACTTCTCACAATGGCAGCTCCAATGGGGGTCCGTTCCAGAAGAAGTATCGAAATTGCTTTGAGGGGTGGACTAGGTACTGCATAGCTTCCAGGGGGTGCACTTCAGAGGTGCCCATAGTGACATTCGCCAATGAGATACGTAGTGCTTTTCCCAGGAGGAGTTCGTGAACTTTACTGTTGGAACTCCTAAGAGCTAATACATTCTGCTGATGCTTTTGTCTCCTCTCCATATGTCTCTCTGGGTTTCCATTTAAGGCTCTTTCCTTTTTTATCCCTAAATCGAAGGTCTTAACATTAATTCATGGGCTTACTTGTCCCCTAAATTGGAGACCTCTTCTGTTACTCTTGGTCATGAGTTGTGTTTGCTCTTTCATAAACCGTTTATGTTCTTTGAGCCACCAATGACTCTTAATGTCAGGATAATATAGATATATAGAGTCTCTCAAGATTCTGCAATAAGCTCTGTTCTTTCCTATAGCCATCCATCCACTCATTCATACAAGGAATTAAGAGTCTATGTGCCAGGCACTGAGCTAGTATCAGGATGCAAAGACAGTGCACAATTGGCCTTTATAGAGATCATAGATGTTGGATTTTTATAGCGTGAGAATGACACACATAGATGGCCCCCACCCCAGTTGTGGGTGTTTTAAGGTTTGTTTCTTTCCAGTAAGCAATTGGGGGTACACATAGCCTCTTCAACTAAGCAGCAAGGGACAGAAACTGCCCTCCTGTTCTGTCTTGTCTTCCAATTTGTGTTTAGACCCAGGCAAGAGTTAAAGAGTCTGATGATTGAGAAGCACAGATGAAAAACAGCCCAGCCCAGTGCCTCTGTTAGGATAATATCGCCCTCTCTTTATCCTTGCCAGCCCTGCCTTCCTGCCTTTGATGCAGGGAGCTCAGGGTCTGAATGAAACCTGCTGGAGTTTCCAATTAAATCTTTGTGGACAAAGGGCACACGCATGCATTCACGCACGCACAGCATCCTCAGATAACAGGTTGCAATAAATCGCCAGCACGTCCACTCTGCAGAGCAGTTCTCACCGCCTTCCTGCCAGCTGCCAGCACTTCCCGAGTGCCTCACACTGAGATGGGCTCTAAGGTAAGATTTGTTTCTTTCTCTCTGAACAAATTTAATCTTTTCTTATAATTTGTGTCTCTCATGAGAGGATTTCCACTCTAAAGTGTGCTATTGATTTGTTGGCAAAATTCTGATTTTGTTTGGATTTGTTTTTAGATTTTGGTGTGTGGTTCGCTTTTTCTTTCTTTTTTTTGTCTGTGTTGGATTTATTTTATTAACTCCATCCTATTTTATATCCTATTTTTCATTTTCCATTGCTTTTCTTTTGGTCTCTTACTTTTCATCCTTATGTATTCTAAGTAAGTTTGTATTTGGAAGTATTTATACAGAGAGATAAAGGGTCTTAAGTAATTGTTTGCATTTTCTGGTTAAAACTTATCTGGGAATTGGGTTCACTTGAGATCTTGCTCCCTTGGATTTATATAAGGAGCCCAGGATCTGAATGAAACCTGCTGGAGGGTCCAGTGAAATCTTCATCTTCTTCCAGCTCTGGGCTTAGAACAGAGAAGCTCAAAGCTCAGGATGCTTCGAAAATTCCAGAGTGATAATTAAACCCCAGTGATAAGCCTTAAAAATTATTTACTTCTTCCATTATGAAAGTAGCTCATTATAGAATATTTGGAAATTATAAAAAAGGAGAAAGAAAATAATTTAAGTCATTAATTATAAAAAGCTGGCATTTGGGTATCATACTAGTCTCTCAAAATGGTAACATATATGGTGTCCATAAAGTTCCTGTACAAATTAAAATAGACAACTACTTCTTTTTATGTAATTGAGGCCAAGCTATAGATATAGTTTAGTACCTTTTAAAAATTAACATTATATTAATATTTTCTAAGCCCATGAAATTATTTGAAGACTCAATTTTAAGAGCTGCTTAATATTCCAGTATTAAATTAAATTTTCCAGAAAATATTCCAATATTAAAACTTTTTAACTAACAAGAATAATTCAGCAATTAATTTTAAAGACAAACCTTTGGCTGGACCTCTGATCATTTTCTTAGGATGGATTCCTTGGAATCGAGTTACCAAATCAAAGGGTATATGACTTTTAGGGGCTGATACATTTCGTGACAGTAATCTATTTTAAAATTGAAATGATTGGTATCACTGAAATGCAACAGAAGCCACATAAAAGAAAATGAAACCGTTTGACAAGGCACTGTGACTTAATGCTGACTGATAACATGAAATCCTGAATAGAAAACGAACCGTGAAAGTTAGTGTTTTATTTAACAGAGCAACACCCCTTTCTGAGCAGGGATTTAATAAGAGCACTTCTAGTACCATAAAGCAAGGGAAAATGACAGAGAATAAGCCTGCAAGTTAAAAAGCTTGGGATTTCATCCCAGTTTAGCACTAATAGTGCAACCCCGAACTACCCTCCTATCTTCCTAAGCCTCAGGTTTCTCATGTGTGAGATCAGAGTGTTGGTCTAGGGCTAGGCCAATGTTTCTCAGCAGACAGTGCAAGACACACTTGTGCCACATGAAATATTTTAGGTGGCACATAGAACATAGACTATAATTTGGGGGTGGTATGTAGAAATAAACCAGAATTTTTATTTTGTTTTTTTGTTTTTTTTGCATGTACATAAAGTTACTTTAGAGGAAAAGATGAAGTGAACAATAAGTACAAACAGTCCTTAGATACAATGTAAACCATGAAGGTGGTAGGCAAATGTTAGAGAAACACAGGCACAGGTGATCTGTGGTCTGTTTATTGCACCATGTATATGATCTGTGGTCTGGTTATTGTACCATGTATAATCCCAGCTACAAATAGCCAGTAAGCAACCCTTACCCGGAAGGCATTCTAGGAACCAGGCAGAGACATAGAGATGTGTAAGAAGTGAACAGCAGGGCGGCACCTATGGTTCAGTAAGTAGGGTGCCAACACCATATACCGAGGGTGGTGAGTTCGAACCCAGCCTCAGCCAAAAAAACAGCCGGGCGTTGTGGCAGGCGCCTGTAGTCCCAGGTACTTGGGAGGTTGAGGCAAGAGAATAGCCTAAGCCGCCCAGGTGTTGGAGGTTGCTGTGAGCTGTGACCTCACTGCACTCTATGGAGGGTGTTAAAGTGAGACTCTGTCTCTTAAAAAAAAAAAAAAAAAGAAGTGAACAGCAATACAGATATGGAAATAATTCCAAATACTATCCTGCTACTTGCAACCCTTTGCACTTTTCATTTTAATAGTGAGTTTTGCTCATCTGGGGAGACTTCCTCTCTTCTTCCATAAAGGCTGCAGAAGACATAGAGCTGTAACAGGACCCTCCCCAAGAACCTGAAGAAGAGGCCCCCAGCCCAGCCCAGCCCTCGCCATGCTCCGGACTGTTCTGGACACTCCTCAGAGATGGCTGAAGGAGGGCAGAGCGTCCCGGCAGCTGGTGCTGGTGGTGGTATTTGTCGCTCTGCTCCTTGACAACATGCTGCTTACTGTGGTGGGTACGTTCGGGGGTCTGTGTGCAGAGCGTTAATTTGAACTTGGGCCCCAGCAGGCAGCACGCACTAAGGTCAGTTTCAGCAGCGAATGGACTTGAGAATTATTTCTTTTCATGCTCAAAAACACACAGAGGTTGCTGGGGGGCTGGAGGAAACTGCAGGAAATGGAGTCTGCAGCTTGCAAACATTGTTGAAAGACTCCAGAGGTTCAAAGAGTAGGAGGTTCAAAGATCGCCAGACCAGAGGAGAGGATGGCCGGGAGCCGTGCAGGCCGCGCTGTCCTTCCTGCCCGAGGCGCTGATGACTCCACGGGCCTCTGGGCAGGGGGCATCTTCCGACCGTGTTGCTTTTCCAGCGTCTGCCCTATAAAAGCAGCATATGTATTTGGATACTCACCGCCTCATCAAGACCTACCTTTCTTGCAGTTCATTTCCCCAGAGTCCTGCCTTTTTCTACTTGACACTCTCGTACTCATTAAGTTGTACCAGGGTATAAATGGGGACAAATAGTTGCCCCTCCTGGGTAAAACACACGCTTTTAAATAAGAATCTTCCCGAGACAACTTGTTAATCCAGTACAGTCAATTCTCATCATTCGCGTTTTGTAGTTGGAACCACGTTCTGTAAGGTTACTGCAAACTTTCCATTAATAAGTCCTGAATCATAGGTCTAGGGGGACATCCGTGTGCTGTGCGCATGCGCGCACGTTCGCATGCACGCGCAGGCACCCATCACGCACGCACGCACGCACGCATGCATGAATGCACAGATTATAATCTGAAACTCTGAGCTTCCTGATAGGTCTTATTTTCAGAAGACAAAGAGACATTCAGAAGTGTTAAGTGACGCGCCCAGGGCCACCTGTTAGCACCACGACAGGTGCTTTACGGTATTCAAGCCCGTTAATATTAACAGGCCGCCTGCGCTCCCCTGTCCTGACTACTGCCGCCCCCCGTCCTCTGGTCGTGTCTATGTGACAGCTCAAACAAGAAGGCAGAGCCCACCTTGTTCCACACGCATATCTGCAAAAAAAAAAAATTGTGATAGCTCAACGAGTTTGCGTTTGGAATTAGAAGGAAATCTTCTTGAATAGGGGAAGTAGCCAATATGGAACGACAAAGAGCTCGGACTAAGTGTCAAATAGTGGGCTGCATTTAGGAACTGTAGCTAATAGGATAATTTGGGCAGCAGAGTCTTTCACTGGGCTTTCAATCATGTCCTTCTGGCGCGTAAAAAATAGCCTAATGCCCCAGAGCCTAGGGGTGGTAAAAGGACAACCCATCCTTAGCCCCCACCACGTGTCCTTCTTGGCTTTCAGTGCCCATTGTGCCCACGTTCCTGTACGCCACGGAGTTCCAAGAAGCCAACTCCTCTCTGCACCTCGGCGGTGCCGTCACCCCTCCCGTGTTTTCCACCATCTTCTCCTTCTTTGACAACACCACCGTGGCTGTCGAAGAAAGTGCACTCAGGGGCACAGCACCGACAAATGGCACTTCTGGCACCACCCCCCCTCCAGTTACCGAAGCCGTCTCAGCACCTAAAAACAGCTGCTTGCAAGGCACAGTGTTCTTGGAGGAAGAGAACACCCGTGTGGGGGTTCTGTTTGCTTCAAAGGCTATAATGCAGCTTCTGGTCAACCCATGTGTGGGACCTCTCACCAACAGGTACCTCAGTGGGGGCAGAGCCTCACAGGGCACTCGGAAATAGGATGAGCTGAGGTGGTTAGAAGGGAAAAACGAGAAATATGCGCTTGTCTGGTCTCCAAGGCAGTCACCCCCAAACGATAACGCATTGTTGATGAAACGTCATGGGCTTTAGATTTTCTTAGTGATATACATGTTGAATACTGAGTACCAAAAGAGAGCCAGTTAACAGCAGTTTGCTGTTGATGTTTTATATTCTGTGCTCTGGAACACAGCTTGGACAGGGTGAGGGAGGGGGACAGTCCTATTGTAATGTAGAGCACCAGCTTCCATTGTGTTTAGGATTACCCCAGTGTTTGAAAGGGATAAACACTCTACCTAGGCCATCCTTTCTGCAAATGAGAATCTTGGCTGTGTTCCACAGGTAAACTTGCATGTCTGTGTATTTGCTTGTCCTCATTCCCATGTCATGTTCCATTACCACAGCTGGATTCAGAGGCGTGTTTTACCGTGTGCTCAGATAACTTGTGTTTCTGCTCCTGCTCACATTATAAACGCCAAGTATGTTAATGCCCATTGGAATTGTGTCTTGTCTTTTCTCACTTCCTTTTTAGGATTGGATATCATATTCCCATGTTTGCTGGCTTTGTTATCATGTTTCTCTCCACAGTTAGTAAGTCATTTTTGCTTCCTCTTTTTTTCCATTCACTGACTGTCTTTGATTTTATCATTTAGTGGTAAATGATTTAGTGATTCATTTGATTTTATGAATTTAGTATAGAGTGCAGAGTAGCCTGAGAGTAATTAGGCACCTGACTTAGCTGACTGGGAAATTGATTTAAATGCTTCCTAGTTTTTGGTCTGGGAACTAGAACAGTAGTGGCAAGTGAGTCTTTTGGAATTTGTCTCTTTTGCTACAGAAGAACAAATACTTTATTTCCTTGATCTAGGAAATTAGAAAGGCTGTTTGAATGTGTATGCTCTGGTGTCTCTCTGTGTGTGTGTATCAGTAATCCCTTGAGCAAGTTTAATACAAACTTCCCGTCTTCAGGAAGAGATCATATTATTTTGATATGCCATGGTAAAGGGCAGGTAACAAAAAAAAAAAAAAGAAAGAAAAGAAAAGGAAATTGGACAAGAGCCATCTGGAAAATTCCAAAAGGTCTATTTTTTTTTGAGAGACATTAAAGGTTAGAGCTTAGGAAAGTAAATTTGCTAAAGTAGCGAGAAGGAGAAAGGCAAATAGTCCCTCTAGTAGTCACTAAATGTTCCTAATAAAATGGAGATGGAATAAAAATAGTAAGCAAGAAAAATAAGTCTGGAAATTGACCCTGAGAGATAAAATAAGGAATGAATGGGGTTTGAGTTTGGGATTCACTTTGCCTCTGATGGCTCTGCTGATTCTCTGTCTCTGACAACACACCTCCTTCTCCCTTGTGTTTTATTTTTATTACCTTTCTGTTGCTTATCTGCTTTCTCTATTCCTCTTCCTCAACTTTTCTTCCTTTCCAGCATAGGATTTGACTCATGCCAATGCCATGTGTAAAAAGAATGTGTTGCATTCAGGGCTAGAGGGTTGTCTTAGAACTGCATCTTCCTAATGAAATTCTAGCTGAATGAAATAAAATTAGAAAATTCAGGTTAGCAATGTTCACTGCAATTCTAGACGCTCAGCCTATGCTAGATAGCAAATTAAAAAATAATAAGGTGCCTTATTTCATCGAATGAATGTGGCTTAAAATTTATTCCATAAAACTTTATGGAGCGCGTGTATTATGCCTCGATGGCTGCAGTCATGTAAAGAATGAAAAGACATGTTTCCAGGTGCCCTGGAGTGGATACTGGTTGTCTAGGAGACAAACACCTTGCAAAATAAGGTGATGCAGTGTGCTAGCGGATCCTGAACTCTTCAGCATAAGGTCTGTGCTGATTTTCCTCCAAGAACTCGTGCTTTAAAAGCTTTTCTTCTCTGTGTTTTTTTTTTTTTGTTTTGTTTTGTTTTTGAGATAGGATCTCGCTCCGTTGCCTGGGCTAGAGTGCAGTGGCATCTTCACTGCTCACTGTACCCCCAACCTTCTAGGTTCATGAGATCCTCCTGCTGCAGTCTCCACAGAGACTACAGACACCCGCCCCACACCTGGCAAATTTTTCTATTTTTTGTAGAGATGAGGTCTTGCTGTGTTTCTTAGGCTGGTCATAAACTCCTGACCTCAAGTAGTTCTCCCACCTTGGCCTCTTAAAGTGCTAGGGTTACAAGCATGAGCCACTTGCCTGGCCTAAAAACTTTTCTTATCTACCTAATTTTATGTATTAAATAATTATTGTTTCCGTGATATAACCACTGTTGCTCTACTGAGTAGCCAAAAGAAAATGCACTTGATGTTTAGGGTATCCTTTTATTATCATTCAGTGTTTTAAAAATACTTAAAAGAGGTTGCTGACACTCATTACTACTCTAAACTTCCCAACTAAAAACCTCACTTAATCCAGTTCAGGATGGAAATGGTGGCCTATGTAAAGGGTGCAAAGTGGAAAAAAATAACTGTCTTGGGCTTCCTAAATGGAATGACCGGCTATTCTGGTTTGCCTGGGATTGAGGGGTTAATCTGTTTAATGTTGCCATCAAGGAATCCCTGGGCCTGGGTGAGAAAAGTTGATTTGGCTCCTAGCTCTCCAGGCTGTATAAGAAGCATGGTGCTTGGCATCTGTTGAGGGCTTAGGGAGCTTCCAATCATGGCAGAAGGCAGAGGGGAGCCAGCAAAATCACCTGGTCAGAGAGGAAGCGAAAGAGGGGGAGCTGGGAGGTGCCAAGCTCTTTTTTTCTTTTTTTTTTCTGAGACAGGGTCTCGTTTTGTTGCCCAGGCTCGAGTGCCATGGCCTCAGCCTAGCTCAAAGCAACCTTCTGGCCTCAAGCAATCCTCCTATCTCACCCTCCCCAGTAGCTAGTACTACAGGCAGGTACGACACACACAGCTAGTTTTTCTGTTTTTAGTAGAGATGGGATCTTGCTCTTGCTCAGGCTGGTCTTAAAACTCCTGACCTCAAGCAATCCTCCTGCCTAGGCCTCCAAGAGTGCTAGGATTAGAGGCGCAAAGCACTATGGGGACAACTTATTAACGACCACTTCTTGAAGGAACTGTAGAGTCACGCCTCAGTGTTACACTCCCCCCCCAACAATAATCTCTACATGAAGGATCCACCCCTATGGTCCAGACACCTCCGTTAGGCCCGATGTCCACCACTGGGAGTCAAATTTCAACCTGGTATTTGGTGAGGACAATCAACCCATATCCAAATTGTAGCATGTGGCTTCCCAGGATACAAGACTTTCAGTTTCTGTGGAGTTTTTTGACTTTCCGTTTTAAAACCAAGGACATTCTGGTCAAGCCAAGACAAGTTGGTCAAAGGATGTAGAAATAGTAGACTGAATAGATTGGAAGTCAGAAAGTCAGGAAAGGGGAGATTAAGAGGGTGCGTGTTAGGGAGAAAGGAGGTAGGTAGTTCAGTGGGATCATGTCGGGAAGTCATGGGAGAGGATTGTAAATGAGATCAAAAGACATGTGTGATGAATGGGCAAGGGGATTTAACATTCTTCTGATTCAGACTCCTTGGGGAGAGTCTTCTCACTTTAGGAGACGCTGTTCTGGAATTGGAGGTGAGACACTCTGGGCTTACTGCCCTAAGATCCAGTTTCAGATAATGTATTCCTAGATTCCTAGATTATTCAGATAATGTATTTCTATTTGGTTCTCAGCAGCTGTAGGATGTTGGTTTCCAGTAGACTGCACTTCTTCCAGGGCATGAGCTGAATATTCTCTGGATTTCACATCTGCTATAGACTCCAGCAGAACTGTATGTTCGGGATTATTTTAATAAATACTGATTTGATTTGGTTAAAATAGTTTCCAATATCAGGTAAGGGGTGGGATCTGTTTCGATCACAAGATACTATTTTCTATTCAATGCCAGTTGTCTTTAAAGCACAAAACGTGGCTACTGTACCCCAGAAGACCCAGTGGTACCGGCAATAGCAAAGACCACATCTGGGTGTTGCACGTGGAGGACCCAGGAGTAGGGTCTGAGAACTAGTTCCCAGCCTGAGGCATTGTGCTTCACAGACATTCCTGATTCCAGTGGATGGGATGTTGGGTTCTTAGCAAGAAGTGTAGAGACCCAGCCTGGTTTCTCAGTCTTTTTGCCAATTAAAAAGCAATTCTGAGTGAAGGGTGGAAGATTAGAAAGACAACTCCCCAAATAGGAGGCAGTCATCATGCCTTATTAAAACATAAGCATGGCTGGGCATGGTGGCTCACGCCTGTAATCCCAGCACTCTGGGAGGCCTAGGCAGGAGGATTGATTGAGGTCAGGAGTTTGAGAGCAGCCTGAGCAAGAGCAAGATCCCATCTCTACTACATAAGAAAAACTAGTTGGGCGTGGCAGGGGCGCCTGTAATCCCAGCTTTTCAGGAGGTTTAGGCAGGAAGATTGCTTGAGCTCAGAGGTTTGAGATTGCTGTGAGCTATGACTCCACAGCACTCTAGCCTGGGGCAACAGAGCAGACTCTGTCTCCAAAACAAACAAGCATATGTATAATGACTCACTTTTGCAATGTCATGGTCGAGTCTTCTGGCAGCTGGGGAAGCAAAGGCCATGTGCTAACTGGAGCATTCTTGCTCTTCTCTTTGCCCAGTGTTTGCTTTTTCTGGCACCTATGCCCTGCTGTTTGTGGCCCGGACCCTTCAAGGCATTGGGTCTTCCTTTTCATCGGTTGCAGGTAAAACTGACATCTTCATATCTCTCTCTCTCTCACACATGCACACACACACACACATGCAAATCTCTTACTAGCTCAATCCCTGTACGATTTATATGACGATATTAAGGAAAATATCATCCTGGTGGGTAGTAGAAACTGTGATTCAGAAACAAGATAATTGTAGAGTAGCAGGCAGAGCCCATAATTCCCTAGGCCCGACGTAACTTCCTCTGACAATGTGCAGACGCAGCTGGCACGGGTCAGAACAGGCCCAAGGTCAAACTGTGAAGTAGACCAGGCTTCTATTTAGTGCTGCTTATTGCTCCTATCTCTGTCCTCTCCTAACATTTTGTGGAAACAGTAATGTTAATGCTAATGCTGTTAATACCCCCACAGTGTTCAAAGTATTGGCTAATACAGTATTTAGTGTAATCCCGCAAAGCTGATGTTTTATGCCAATTTACCCCAGACCAGTGGAGCTGAGCGCCGCACAGCACCAGGCCGCACTCTCTTCTGGACCCTCCGTGTTCTCAACTTCTTCCTTGGGCCCTGCTGTTGAATAGAACAGTCTCTCCTACGTTTTCCTTTTCCTGATCTGCTCCATAATCCTTTCATTCAAGGAAATGTGCTAGGAAATGATAAAAAGCTATGAAATGCAGGCTAAGGGGGCAGTGTGTCTGGTACCCTTTGCAGAGGCCTTTCACTTCCAACAATATTCTGAGCAGAAGGGGTAAGCCATCTGGGGGGCGGGTTTGGAAGGCAATGGGGACAGTATTTGCAGAATACTGTGGATTATTATTATTTTTTTTTTTTGAGACAGAGTCTCAAGCTATTGTCCTGGGTTGAATGCTGTGGCATCATAGCTCACAGCAACCTCCAACTCTTGGGCTCAAGTGATCCTCTTGCCTCAGTTTTTCTATTTTTAATAGAGATGAGGTATGGCTTTTACTCAGGCTGGTCTCAAACTCCTGAGCTCAAGCAATCCACCCACCTTGGCCTCCCCGAGTGCTAGGATTACAGGTGTGAGCCACTGTGCCTGGCCTTATGGGTTATGTTTTAAAACCCTCCTCAGACTGAAACTGTAGCTAGAATTATCTCTGAAGATGTATAGGGCAGGGGTCAAGGACTCCATGTGAGGCAGACAAAGTCTCCAGGGTCTGGCTCTGTCTGTCTCTCCCTGGGCAGGTCTTGGGATGCTGGCAAGTGTCTACACTGATGACTGTGAGAGGGGACAAGCCATGGGAACCGCCTTGGGGGGTGTTGCCTTGGGAGTGTTGGGTAAGTGGCACCCTGCTGTGGCTCTAGGTTTGGGGTGGGGTGGCTGGTAAGATTGTCACAGACCCACCAAAGATAGCTCCAGGAAGCCGGTACTTCCTAGGTCTTGGAAGACAAATATTTTTCTTCTCTCCCTGGTCCAATCATATTTTGATTCCTTCAGAAATATTACTGAGGAAAAGTGGAATTTCTTTCTCTCTAAAAAGGTGAACAGCTTATAAGGGCTTAGGAAAGATCCAGAAACCCAGCCTGGTGGAGGAAGTGAAGCTTCCCATGTCCGCAGCCACTGCCTGCCTCACCTCTGCTTCTAAGCTTGGACAGAACCTGCCCTTTGCCAGATGCTCTGCTAAATTCATTACAGAATTAATGAGTCTTTATTTCTCACCACCACCTTGTGAAGGAGGAATCATGGCCCCCATTGTAGAGATGCGGATAAGAAAAGTTAAATAGCCATCCAAGGTCACACAGCTGGGCGATGCAGAGCCAGGGTACAGGTGGGCTTTCTTGGCTCTGAGTCCTAAGCACCAAACTGTAAGGTTATACTTTTCTTTGGGGCTCATCCCTCATACGACTTAATTGACAAGCCACATGCTTTTACTGAGCACTTACTGTGTGCCAAGTGCAGAAGGGATTTAGGGAAGACATCTTCCAAGTGCTCTAGGAGTTTACAAGGTCACTGAAAAGAAAACGCCCAACTCTCTTCCCCTGGCCCATGCCCCCCACCCCCCACCATCGTGGGAAGGAGACAAAACAAAAACTGTCACTTGTTAGTATCCATCAGCCCAAACACCCAGCCTAAACCTCGGGTGCATCCTGGACTCCTTTGTCTTCAACCACTCCCAAATGAATGAGCCTCTCTTACTCACTTCTGGCTTCTCCTCGCCTCTTGTTTGGAATATGGCACCAGCCTCCTGCCTGAGCTCTATCACATTGCCTCCTTCCTCCACGGTGCCGCCAGAAGAATCCCCCTGAACCCAGAGCTGTTGGTGTTTCTCCCCAGGATGTTTCTCCCTAGGATATAGGGCCAAGGAGACACCTCATCTGGAGACATGGGGGCCCCCGTCTCTGGCTCTGTGGCCTCAGCCTTCCCCCTCTGCCCTCATCTCCTCCCAAATACTCATGCTCAGGAACACCCACTTCCTTCTCCTTCTCCACCTGCTCTCTCGCTTCTGACACTTTGTGTTCTTCATTTAATACAAGCTTCTTCCCCACCAGGTACCATGCACTTGGCAAAGCTCTTGCGGTTACCGTTACCGGGACTTTCTGGCACACGCCATTGTGCTTACACCACCTTTTGTGCATGCAACCATTGGCTGCTGAAATTTTCACCCTGCTCTAATTATTCATGCCCCCCTTCCCCAGCATGCTTATTTCCCCCACTAGATAGCGAGCTCTTTGGGGTGCAGCGACCACGTCTCCATCACCAAATCCCCAGAACCTCAGGGGGAGCTCAGCCCCAGCGGGCCTTCTGCAAACGCTCACCTGGCAGATGTGCACCAGTTTCAAGGCCTGGGATTCACCCTCACCCCTGGAATCTGTGGCTGCTTTGCCTTTGCAGTGGGCGCACCCTTTGGAAGTGTGATGTACGAGTTTGTTGGCAAGTCTGCTCCCTTCCTTATCCTGGCCTTCCTGGCACTGCTGGATGGCGGTAAGTCACTCTTGAGACCCCAGGCAGGTGGCAGTTGAGATGAGGCTGGGAACGCATCGTGCTCTGGTGTCCGTATGACTATTAAAGGTGGGGCGGGCATGTTTTCATGGGCGGAGGACCACCCCATCCTGGGAAAGAAAGATGTTAGATTTGGCACGATAGGCTGGCGGCAATATTACTGGCATTGGAGCCCCCAGCTAATCACTGGGCAGACTGAACCATCTCTCCCTCTTTCTTTCCTAGCTCTCCAGCTTTGCATTCTACAGCCTTCCAGAGTCTCTCCTGAGGTAAGTAGTGTCGCATCTCCCTTGTCAGGGTCCAGGACTGGCCAGATCTCGGCCCGGCTTAACTAGGTTCTGGACACGGACCACTAAGTTCCCTTGCTCAGGTCTCTTAGGTGCCTGAGGGCTATCTACTTTAGCTGGAGAGGGAGAGTGTCTTAGAGAGAGTAAAGCAGTCTTCTTAGAAAGATAGATCTTAGTCTTTAGCAGAGCTGGTGATCTTCAGCAGAGAGACGCCGTGCTGGTGTTCTGCAGGCAGAAGAGGAGACAGAGTCAGAGTAAGCGAGTCCGTGATAGACTGCGCATGCTCCCAGCTGCCTTCTCCTCCAGCCTAATATAAGGCTGATCTCGTGCCTCTCAACACCACAGGTGTAGACACTGCCAATTCACCACTGCTCTCATCTTGCCAGCTCTCGTGCTTGTTAGGAGACCCTCCATGCCCTTTCCACCCAGGTGTTCCATTATAGAGCTATACAGGTATTTCTTATAACTCTCACTCCTCCTAGCCATAGGCTATACGGGCTGCCGCGAAGTAGACCCCGAGCTCCATTGCTAAGAGCTACAAAGAATGGCTAAGCACGGGGGATCAGGTATGCCTGTCACACCATCAGAGAAAGGTGAAGAGAAACTGAGTCAGAAAAATCGGGATTGTACTCAGATTTCCAGGTAGTTTCACATTTACTGTTGTGGGTGATATAGGGAGGATATTTGGCTTGATGTTGGCCAAAGATGGCAGAAGGACCCTATGGAGAATCAAAGAAGCCTTAGGGAATATACATAGATGTGTATACGTGCAAACACATGCATGTTCAGAACCAGGAGAAAATAACACTGAGACCCGAGGACTCAGAGTTACAACATCATCTCAAAGATAGAAAAAGCCATGGGGACTACCCAGACAACCTCTTCCCCCCCAAAAGACACCCTCCAAGAGCATCCCTAACAGACTGTCCATTTGTCATAGTTAATAAAAATCAGAGTTAGTATTTGTCTGACTCAAAGCCAGAAATGGTGCTGGACAATCCATCCCTGAGGCAAGAAAGATAACAAAGTGTATAAAATATGGGAAAGTTTGGTCTAAAGACCTTGACTTTGCATTCCACAGTCCATCAACATCTTCCAGAGGTTATTAGAATAATACCTAACATTCTCCAGAGCGTTTTTCATACCAGGGACTCTGCTTAGTACACTGTATGTGCTGCTTCTTGTAAATTCCATGAAATAAGTGTTATTTTTAGCCTTCTCTACAGCTGACAAAATTGAGGGAAAACAGATGCATCTGAAAGAATGTGACACTATGACATAATCAACACTTTTAATTCCCCACGGCAGCTGGGAGCCTTGTCTGCTGAGGCGATGCTGCTGGCTGGGAACTTGCTCTAGGCATAGGATGTCGGGGCACCACCAGACGTAATCACCACCCGTCCAGCACCAAGTGCCTCTGTGTAGGTTTCCAGGCTGAGAACATGCCTGGTCCTAGCAACCCTGCACCACCTGCCCAGGACTATGAACATTCATCCATACGGCTCTACCACTGTTTATTGAGCATCTATTGTGCCAGCTCAACAAGCAAACCCAGCTTGAGATTCGAGGAAAGGGGGGCACCACCAAATATATATTTTTAAATAATTGGATCATGGTACCAAATAAAAAAAAATTAGAGCCTCATTAGGTTTTAAAAACTTTTCATATTGGAATAATTTTAAATTTACAGAAAAGTTGTAGCATAATAGAAAGAACTTCTATAGATCCAGATTCTTCCCCAATTTTTAACATGTTGCTGTATTTGTTTAATCATTCTCTCTCCCTCTCTCGCTCACTTTCTCTCACCCATACATTATTACTACTTTTTTTTTGAGCCAATGATGAGTAGTTTGACTATCTCATGCCCTGATCCCTTGGTAACTCAGAGAGTTTTCCCCTAGAGCAGGAATATTTCCCCATGTAATGACAATCTAGTTGTGAAATCCAGGAAATTTAGTCTAGAATTATCTCATGCATTTATCACATCTCTTTAGTCTCTTGTATTCTGAAAAGTTGCTCAGCCTTTCTTTTTTTTTTGAGACAGGGCCTCAAGCTGTCACCGTGGATAGAGTGCTGTGGCATCACAGCTCACAGCAACCTCCAATTCCTGGGCTCAAGCGAGTCTCTTGCCTCTGCCTCCCAAGTAGCTGGGACTACAGGCGCCTGCCACAATGCGTGGCCATTTTTTGGTTGCAGCCATCATTGTTGTTTGGCGGGCCCAGGCTGGATTCGAACCCGCCAGCCCAGGTGTATGTGGCTGGCGACTTAGCCTGCTGAGCCACAGGCGCCGAGCCTCAAAAATGAATTTTTCATTCTTTGACATTATTAAAGAATATGGCAATTATATAGAATATTCCTAACCTTGGGTTGTCTGATGTTTCCTCCTGGTCAGCTTCAGGCTGTGCACCCCCATTGTAAGATCATCTAAATGATGCCACGTCCTCAGAGTGTTACATCCGCTGCCCACCCACCTTTCATCAGAGACATTAATTTTTATCCCTAGGTCAGGTGTTGCCTGTTTCTCCATTGTGTAGTTATTATTTTTTATTTTTCACCTTGTAACTAATCAACAATCTATAGGAGACATTACAAGATCATATAAATTTTCTGTTCTTCCTCTAACTTCCTTTTTATCTAGATTCATTATCAATTAATGACTATTGACTGAATCGATCTTTCTGATAGAAAAATACGTCCCATGCTCATTCGTGCCTTCTCTGCCTCAGCTTGGAATGAACCATTTTTCCAAGGAACCCAGGTTCTTTTTTTTTTTTTCAGTTTTTGGCCACGGCTAGGTTTGAACCCGCCACCTCTGGCATATGGGGCCAGCGTCCTACTCACTGAGCCACAGGCACCGCCCCAGAACCCAGGTTCTTTCTGATGGGAAATGGTGTTTAGAAACCAAAATATGGGCCCTCAGTGTGCTCCTAGCTGTTGAGGTCTACCTGTCTCTAGGCCATCTCAAGGTCTCAGGGCAGGGTTAGCACACGTTCAAACCGAGATCTTCACTGATGGCCCAGCCCCATAGGATTTTTTCTTGCTTTTCCTATTCCATATTTTTATCATCCTTACTTTATAATAAGAATCATAGTTCTTCTCCCAAATCAAAGCATTTACCTATTGGCCAGGTGTGGTGGCTCACACCTGTAATCCTAGCACTCTGGGAGGTCAAGGTGGGTGGATTGCCAGAGCTCAGGAGTTCAAGACCAGTCTGAACAAGAGTGAGCCCCCATCTCTCCTGGAAATAGAAAAATTAACCAATGTCATGGCAGACACCTATAGTCCCAGCTACTTGGAAGGCTGAGGCAAAGTCTTGAGTCCAAGAGTTTGAGGTTGCTGTGAGCTATGATGATGCCAGGGCACTCTACCCAGGGTCATAGAGTGAGACTCTGACTCAAAAAAACCAAACCAAACAAAAACTGTTTACCTATTTGTGCAATTCTATAATGCTTGTGATTTATATATCCATGCTAAGACAAAAAGCAATCCTACCAAGGTGTGTTTTAAGATTTTTGCAATTTTTTTCTTACACTTAGGGAGTAGTCAAAGTACTGTGTTTACAAATTACTATATTTGCATTAGTTCTTTTTTCCACCTTTAGTTTGATTATATAATGCACAGTGCATTTAAAATTCAATTGTGTTCATTTGTTTTTATGTGCATTTAGTTTTAATTTTTTCCTTCATTCTTGCTGATTCTACTAGTCTGTTCAAGCTGCCATGACAAAACACTACAGACGGGGTGTCTTAAACAACAGATATTTATTTTTTTAAAGTTCTAGACGCTAGAAGTCCAAGATCAAAGTGTATCAGGGTTGGTTTCTGGTGAGGCCTCTCTTCCTGGCTTGTAGATGGACATCTTGCTGTGTCCACACATGGCCTTTCAGAGCAAGCGAGGAGCTGTGATGGCCCTTCCTTATCTTTCTTTTCTCATAAGGACACTAGACCTATTGGATTGGGGCCCCACCCTATGACTTCATCTAACCTTAATTACCTCCCTAACACCTTATCTCCAAACACAGTCATGTTAGGGGTTAGAACTTTGACATATTAATTTGGGAGAGAGGGGCAAAATTCATTTCATAATACATATATAACTTTATTTTTTTAATATATAGAACATGACCTTCTAAAGGTTAAAATTATTCAAAAAAGTATAATCAGACAATGTTAATCTCTATCTTTCTACCGTCCCAGTCTCCCGCCCCTACAACTCATAGGTAACCAACTTTCTTGCTTTCTGGTTTATCTTCCCTATGATTTTGCATTTGTTACCCAAGATTAATAGTTTATGTAGTTCTTTATTTCCTCCTCTTTTCATACCTAAAAGGTAGCATCCTATGTATATTCTATGTCTTCTCCTTCTTTTCCTCACTTAATAATATATTCTGAAAATTGCTCTGTGTTAGATCATAAAGTTCTTGGTTGTTATTTTCCAGCTGTATAGTCCATACACATCATGTGTGTTTATGCCATATCTTATTCAATCTCTTGTGTTTGGTCACTTAGGTAGTTTTCAGTATTTTGTGGTTGGGAACATGCAGCAATTGATAAACATATACAGTAGAATTGAACCTCGTTAGTCGACCACCTCCTTAAGTTGATCTAACTTTCATAGACCAGACATGCACCACATGTACATATCAGTACAGTAGGCCTACTTCTTCATGCTGACCATTTAGTTATAGTCCCTTGGGTGGTCAACTTATAGAAGTCCTACTATTTATGAATTTTAGTATTGTCGGCCGTAATCTGTAGAATAAATTCCCAGAAGTGGGATCGTTGGGGCAAAAGGTTTATCAGACTTCTTTATATATGTAAAGAAGTTTCTTTACATTGAACTATATGTGAGGTGAGCACATTATTGTTTTAGTTTTAGGGTCTCTAAACATCTTAATCCACCTCGTGTGTATGCAAAGAGGGTTATCAAAAAAACTATTAAATCTATTAAAAGGCAGAATATGGTAGACACCACAGATGATTAGGACAGTGCTCAGGAAGTTTGAAAGGACACTTTCCAGCTGCTGAGTCAAAGAACATTCTAGAAAAGAAGGAACCATTTGAGCTTGACTGTGAAGAGTGAGTAGGTTATGGAACTGTGGAAAAGAGAAGGTAGGTGGTTTAGGCAAAGGCAACAATAATGGTTGAAGGATTGCTGGGGTGCAGTGAAGGAGGGCGGGGTAACCAAGTTTAGTTGGATAAGAACATGCCCCAGAGGAGAGGACACTGGAACTGGGCATTTGGGCTGATGTTTTAACCCAGGTGTTTAAGCTGCTTCTGCTGTCCCAGTGTAGCATAGCTCAAAATGGTTAGAACAAAGACTTGAGAAAGGTTGAGAGGCTTTTTGAGTTATGGCCTCTCTACTCAGTTTTGGAATTCACTGGGATTCTTCCAGGACAAGTGCCAGGGAGTCTAGTAAAAAGACTCAAGTCCATGAGTCTAGACGCTTGTAGTCCCACCCTGGCCTTGCTCCCAATCCACTCTGACCTGGTTGATAGTCATTTGAAGGTAGGAATCACTCTCCCACTGAGACCACAACATTGTCTGCCTTGTGCACAGGAGGGGTTCTGCCTCCACTCACTCTGTGACATCAGGCAAGTCATTTTCTCTCCCTAGATTGGGTTTTCTGGTCTGTGAGATGATATAGAAGGTCTTTAAGCCCCTGTATGCACATTCTTAGGTTCTGTGAAAATAGGAGAGATGTATGCACTGTACAAATGGAAGCTTTTTGTCATTCATGTTCTCAGAGTATCAAGGGGACTCCACTCTTTACGCTTCTCAAAGACCCTTACATCCTGGTGGCTGCAGGTAAGCTGGCAATGGCTTCCCATTGGGCTAGTGGTGTCTGGGCTTCAGGGAGCCACAGTGACTCACAGCACTGTCTCTGCAGGTGCCATCTGCTTTGCCAACATGGGTGTGGCCATCCTGGAGCCCACGCTGCCCATCTGGATGATGCAGACCATGTGCTCCTCTGAATGGCAGCTGGGTAAGTGACCTTGACACTTTGCTTAGGCCAGGGCAGGATACAGGTACTGTGGGCCCTTTTTCTCTGGCCCAGGTCATCAGTGTCATACAGGGACAATGTGCTTCCTTCTTAGAAGGACCTTCCATGTCCCAGTACCCATGAATCAAGCCCAAGTGGGTGTGCAGTCCCTCAGAGAAACAGTCTGAGAAAGGGCAGGGTGGGAGAGGGTGAGCAAGCAGTCAAGGGGTCATATACCTAGCTGTGTAGTAGAACAATTAAAGATTACCAGTCTGAAGACCTCGGTTTTTGTTTCAGCTGCATTGATGGTCTATGCAGACCTCTGCAAATCACTTAGTTTTTATGAGTATCACTTTTCCTATCTCTAAAGTGAGCCTCATAATTCTATTTAGTTCAAAGGGAAATGGGAGGAATAAATGATATAAAATGTGGAAATCTTTGTACCACGTGCAATATTAATATGCATTACCGTTACCATCACACTTTCCTCTCTTTAATTCTCTATCCCTACAGTTACCCTTCTGCTATCTTTTCACCTCTGAAAAAGTGCTGGGTTCTGTATTCCAGCAGAAAGCTCTGGGTGCAGGAGAGAGAGCCCTGGGATCCTCTTCTCCATGTAGAGACTCAAAGAGGAGGCCCTCGCCCTTCCCAGGAAGCCAGAGCAAAGGGGATAGAGAAGGCTGCGTGCACATTACTTCATCACTGCAGAGAAGAGAGGCTTATGGGGCCAGAGAGGAAGCTGATAAGAACCTGATAGAGCTTAGAATGCAATAAAAAGCACTAAATCTAATTTTTAGAGGACAGTGATAAGCAAGGCTCCCAGCTGCACTCCTAGCCCCAAATTGAATTTTTTCTGGGCTGCAACTGCCTCTGACCATGACAATTAATTGAGTTAGTCATTGTTCAGTGCAGATGACGCATCCCCTGACCCCAAGGCTCTGGCTGGTCAGGCTCTTGGTGCTGGTGAGCTGCTGAAGTATAACTCTACTATAGCATCCCAGTTACTAGCCTGAGTAAACAGTTACCACTTACTCGGTTACCAGCCCCACCCCCACCCCCCATCATCCACAGCTTTCCTCAATGCTATCTGGTTTGTAAAATCTGATATCAAAGGTTCTCAAATAATTACATTAGCATCACCTGGAGAGTTTTTTAAGGGCTAAATGAGGCCAGGCAAAGTGGCTAGCTACCTGTAATCCTAGCACTCTGAGAGGCTGAGGTGGGAGAATCTCTTGAGCTCAGGAGTTCCCTATCAGCCTGAGCAAGAGCAAGACCCCATCTCTACAAAAAAATAGAAAAATCACCCAGGCATAGTGGTATATGCCTGTAGTTCCAGCTACTTGGGAAGCTGAGGCAGGAGACTCACTTGAGCCCAAGAGTTTGAGGTTGCAGTCAGCTATGATGATGCTGTGGCACTCTAGCCGAGGTGACAGAGCAAGACTTTGTCTCACAAAAGCTAAATCATAATGCTCTCTAGGTATTACGAGAGACGAGAAATTGGGGGAAAAAATGACATAAGAAGCTGAGTGACCTTGAGAAATTCAGTGAACCCAAGCTTTCATTCCCATTAAGTTTGCAGGTGATGCCAATATCGTCAGTCAATGACCACTCTTTAAGAACCACTGCTTGGGCTCGGCGCCTGTGGCTCAACAGGCTAAGGCGCCAACCACGTACACCTGAGCTCACGGGTTCGAATCCAGCCCAGACCCGCCAAACAACAATGACGGCTGCAACCAAAAAATGGCCAGGCATTGTGGCAGGTGCCTGTAGTCCCAGCTACTTGGGAGGCAGAGGCAGGAGACTCACTTGAGCCCAGGAATTGGAGGTTGCT
>CAUYRH010025308.1:0-66040 GCA_963574655.1 Perodicticus potto | reverse complement strand
ATTTCATATTTGACAATGTTTCCTACATATTTTTAATAAATCAAATAAGTTTAATTTGTTTTCCTATGACTTTCAGTGGTCTTAATATTTCAAGAAGATCAAATTTAGAGTTGTGCCTTTTTGTTTTTTTTCTGTTGGCCTGGGCCAAGTTTGGACTCGCCAGTACATGTGGCTGCTCTGCAACCACTGTGCTACAGGTGCCAAGCCCCAAACTTAGAGTTTTGATTTGGGAAGGTTTGTCAAATATCAAAGGCCTAAAACATTGGTTCAAATAAGATTACAAGCCAAAATATTTTAAAGGAAATGCATAATCAACTGGATCACATGTAAATTCTTTCACAAATTCTCTTTTATGAGCTTCATTTAACCTGCACACACAATCTACAAACATTCTAAACTTTCTTGAACTTTTGCCCTGCTTTTCACTTTCTTACACAACCATTCTGTTTCAGGACAAAATTTATCACACAAGATTCTTTCTTTACACAATGCCATTCTCCTTTCTGTCTAATTTCTCTTACTTTCAAAAACTCACTTCCCACAAAACAGGATCCCAGTTTATCATGAAGTCACCCATTCACTCAGCTGAACTGATAATTAGAAGGTTTAAAAGGCAAGAATCTTATCCTTTGACAAAGACTCAGTTTCCCCAACAATTTAAACAACCAAATTATTACATTTACAAATGAGAGACATTTTACAAGATATGAAATTGAAACAGGATTTTCCAACCCAGGACTGGACAGGGAACCCCCGTTTTCCAGGCTCAGGTGAGCTCAGATATCAGACTCTCATCTCCAGGCACAAACCCTCTGAGCCCCAGCAAGGTCATGAACAAAGCAGTCCCAAACACTTTGGATGGCTCCACCCTGACTAAGGAGCACACACCCTAATCCCTTCCCCAGAAAGAAACTGCAGCAAAGACCTAATAACCTTGTCCAAGGTGAGGGACTGCTTCATTCATTTGCTAGAACACTCATTCAGATTGTAAAGGTATTTTTCCATCTAACAAGTCATGGCCAAAATATCTCTCAGGGCCAATTATTTACCTCTAGACAAAGGACTTATGCAGAAAACCTCTGACCTGGACCTCCTCCCCCCTTCCAGAGGCAGTTCACCTCAGAGACGTGTTGCTTATATAGATACAGCCCCATCCAGCACAAGATTTATACTCTCTTCCCCAGATTTTCAAGGGCCATCCAGAGCTCACCTGACTGCCCGAACATCAATACTTTCCAAGGAACAGCTCCTCTGCCAATAATTCTGGCACTCTCCACTCCCTCTGCATGCCCCTCAGTCCAACAAAATGCCATTTTATCACTGATCTATGGCCTGTGGACTCAATTCTCAATTTCCTGAGACCAAAGACTCACTGAAGAAATTCCAGTAATAAAACTACAACATCTTTTCTAAAGTATTTTCATTTTCTCCCAAGTCCCACATGGCCATGTGGCCACCACCAAACCCAGAACTTCCAGTTTCTCTCAGAATAGCCAGGAGGCAAATTTGGAGCAGGCAAGAAGGGCACACTCACACATTCGTTTCACCCTGTGAATCAGGAGGGAGCAAAACCCCACCTGTTGTTACCCGTTTCAGTCATTCTCCAAGCACTAACATGCACACAATTCCAACCCATTTCTTAACCTGGGCAGCCTCGATTTCCCACTCAAGCTGCCACTTAGCCATTGGAGGCAACCCAACACTCCCCTAGGCCCTGTGAAGGGAGGTCCAACTCCACCCTCAGACTTCCCTCAGTCACACCACATCCACACACTTTCACAGACCTCTCAACAGACCTGCCAGCAATCTAATGCCCAAAGAGTTGATCAGGCTCCTTCTTCCACTAAAACTTCAGTGGGATCCCCAGATCAATCATACCTTGCCTTAGATGTCTCCCTGTGTAGGTACCTATTCCTGCATGCCAGTTCCTCCCGGTGTTTGACTCCTTGAAGACCCGCTGAGGGGGTCCTTTCTCTGCCCAGCTGAGGCATCCACAGAGGGAGGCCAAATTGCCTCCCTGGCGTGCTCAGTGGTTCACTTTGCCCAGGCTGATCAGGGTCCCCCATGTGGGTATCCAAGGATTGGCAGCAACTACCAGGTGCGTGTTCTGTCCAAGGGTGATCTCGCTTCCTGGTCAGGGAACCAAAAATGTTGCAGGAAGATGAGGCCCAACAGAGAGAAAGAGCACCCAAACACCATGTTTATACGAGGAAGGGCTTTGTTCACCAGCCGGTAGCTTATGGCATAGAATTCCAGATGGCCGCACTCCCCGACTGGCTTGGTCTTTCTCTTTTTATTGACATTCAAAAAATTCTAAAGCATAGGTAGCCTTCTCATTGGCCAGCTGGAGATGCTATTCCAACCCCTATAGCACTACAGGATTTCGCAGAACTTGGAAATTTCCAAGTTCCATGAAATTAAGTTTACAAATTCCCAAGAGCTGAGTTTCCATGGAGAGGACCCTGAAGGTGTATTCTTGTGGTCTCCTTGAGAAGTCCTGTTCTCCTAGACCTCACCCTTCTCATACCTTCAGGTATCCTCTCTCAGTATGAATTGGGCTACAATAAACATTCTGGTGCAAATGACTTTGTTGTAAAATAATTTTTGACCATCTGGGTATACACCTTAGTAGAGGAATTGCAGGATCCCACATAGAAATAGGGTTATTTATTAGTTTTTTATTTATTTATTTTATTTTATTTTATTTATTATTATTTTTTTATTTACTATGTGCCCTTATACAGAAAAAAAAAGTGCGAGTTAAACTACAGCATATGTACTCATATCATTAAAATAATAAACACTTCCAACAGTTCTTTGATTATAAAAACATTTACATGTTAACTACAAATAGAAAAATGCTGAAAAACAGTATTCTTGTGAAATTTAGATTTCCTGAAGTATGAAGATAGTACTGACAATTATGTTATTTCTTTAAATTTTATTGAGAATTTTGGATTTTCTAGTTAGATTAATATATTATTCATTTATTTGCCAAAATTTTACCAGACACTTAAGAGTTAGGCATTGTTATAGCTCTGAGCATAAAACAGTGTGAAACACAGACAAATAAATATTGCTTTTCATATGGGGCTTAGATCTAGTGAGGAGAAATACAATGTAAAGAAACATAACAAGCTTAAGAAAAGGCAAAATAGGTAGAGAGATGGATTTCCTACAAATAGCAATATTTGCTTTTTACTTTATTTACGCTCTCATTTTTTCCTCTCATCAAACTTCATTGGCTAGTCAGTCCTAATCATGTGAAATAATCCTTATAATGGTGGGAATCCTTGATTTTGTTTTTTATTGACTTCAAAGAATTATGATGTTAGCTGTTGGTTTGAGATACATGTTTTGATCATTTTAGAATGAACTATTTCCATATTTCTATGTCTTTTTAATGAGTGTTTATTTTTAATTTAGTGTGTGAATATTCAGGCACCATTATGCTTTGTTTGAGTGCAGAGAAAAGCATGGGTTTATGGCTTACTCTCCGGGAGTATGAAAAGCTAAGTCCTATTGTCTGTGCTGTAGCTGTCAGTAAGATTTACCAATATATTCTTAATAGCTATAGCAATCGCAAGGCCAGGTGCGGTGGCTCATACCTGTAATCCTCGCGATCTGGGAGGCTGAGGCAGGTGGACCACCTGAGCTCAGGATTTCAAGACCAGCCTGAGCAAGAGCAAGACCTAGTCTACTAAAGAAAGAAAAACTAACTGAGCGTAGTGGCAGGTGCCTGTAGTTCCAGCTACTTGGGAGGCTGAGACAAGGGGATTGAGCCCAAGAGTTGAGGTTACTATGAACTATGATGCCACAGCACTCTACCCAGGGCTACAGAGTAAGTCTGTCTGAAAACAAACAAAAACAAGTAGCAATCCCAGATCACTAGAATGCTCATGAGTTATATTTTTCTATTTACTTCTGTTAAAAAAATACTGAAAACTTTAAAAGAGGGCATGTGTAGAGGGAAATGTAAACGATATTATACATGTACACTTCACTGAGGAAGAATGAAGTTGACCTAAAACTTGTAGGATACTAATCACTTTGGCAAATACCTATTGGATCTCTACTGTATGCCAATCAATTACTGTTCCAGGCATCTGTTATGCATCAGTCAAAAGAACAAATACCTCTCCTAATATTTCCTCCTTCAGGTAAGAGGGGACAAATAATAAAACTCAAATTTAATAAAAGTGGAAATGCTCAACTATGATATGGTGTGATAATCTACTTTGAAAATAGCACTGTATTCATTTCCTTATTTTGAAGGCCCGCAGAATTATTTACCCTTTAGGGGAAATTGAGCCCTGATCTTTAGCATAGAACTCCCTTCCTGCTTGAGAGATCTGAAGAATCACAAGAATGGCATACAAGTTTTGTGCTTGCAGGAGACCAGAAAACTGGCCTCCAAGAGAGAATGTGTACATGAGTTATGGCAATAATCATTATGGTAAAGATTCTTAAGATTCCCAAGGTCTCTTGATGCTAGAGGCAGGGATTGTGCTCAAGGTCTGTGGTTTTGCAAAAACAAAGGTGGAGGCGTTCTATCTGACCTTCTCCACTTCCTCCCTAATCAGTGCTAATGCTGGGTAAGCAGCATTTATCTACTTCTTCCTGTTTTATGATAATAAATATGGACTGGAAGTTTACTTTACTCCTCCCAGAATTCCTCAGTCCCCCGACACAGACTTTGTCAAGCCTCTTCACCACTTGTGCCAAAATCCCCACTTCTGTTGACCCCAAACCCCTTGATTATCCCATGTTTCACTGACTTCATTTCACAGATTGAACCTGGGCAGATTTTCTGATCATATTCTCATTATTCTATGGAAAATAAGAGTTCTAGTAAAAATGTTTTTACTAGTTAGATGTTGCAAATGTAATTTCTTTCAGCGAGATTAAATTTCCTAGACAATTTCTTGAACTCTAAAATCCACTTGATTCTTGAGTTAACACCAAAAAGCTCTTAACATTGTTGACATTATTTGCATCAAAGCTCAAGACTCATGTTCATTTTTTTTTCCTCCAATTTTTAAATTGAATATTTTCTTAGGTTAGTGACAGAATATTGTTAGTCATGTTACTGAAGTTTATCTCTTCTATAACTTTTTGAAATGTGTTTTTCATACTTTTTCTTAAAAAATACAATTCTAGTTGTTCTGAGGCAAATGTTTTGTGGATGACTAACACCACATTATTACAGGGATTTACCTTCAACCTTGAATTTTAACTGTCATGTTGACACCAGAATATGTGATTTTCTTATGGAACTTTGTGCATATTATTAGGTTTATACTATTTCCATCTCCCTCTACTATGTCCTTGCAAGTATTATGGTGCCAAATGGCTTCTTTATTACATTTTACATTGTAGACCTGAGAGTTGAAGTTTTCTAATAATAAATACTGTTTTTGGCATAAGTTGCTTTGAGGTTTTTTTGTTAGAGATTAAATTCAGTTTCTTTTTCTCTGGAATGGCAGATTATAGCTGATATTACATATTTTGAATATTATCTTTTTATTCTAGGAAAATGAAATCCTAAACTTTGCTTGAAGTGTTGTATACATTATTTCTGCATACATTATAGTACCTTTGATAGCCCATTTACATATTATGAACGATTTGATAGGATTTCTGTGAAAGTAGTGATTCCCTATTACATTAGAATTTCACATTAGTGGAGAGTCAGGGAACACTGTGTCCTTGCAATTTTTCTCAAAGCATATTTGCATATGGCTTTTTTAGGAAGAGACTTTTATAGATGGGAAAGGGAGTTGAGTGGATTGGGAGCATGGGAAAAGGTAGATGAAGGTTTTAAAGAATGTAATATAGGATATTTTAATTTTTATTTGGATGGTTATTTCTCCTATTCGTTTGTACTGAGTCTGTAATTCTCCAATAGACAGTATTTTTATGTTTTCAGAGTTTGATTTTGAATAGTTTTCCTAATATGTGTACTGTGGTTTAGAGTATTAATTATTTTTTCCTTGTCTTAATAGGATTTGCTTACCAGATTTGCTGTAAGATCTTTTCTCTTTTCAATGTTTGAAGAACAGGTAGATGCTCATTTTATATGGTTCACATTCTGCCTTGCCATCGGAGGAAAAAGCTCTTCCTCTACCTACTTTGCCTTGAAGAAGGCACCATCTTACTGCATAATACAGAGTTGACAATAGCTTTGGGATTAGAGATTTGAGCTCAGTGTGACTATACTTTGAAACAGAGAAAAGGTACCTTGGGGACAGTTTGTAGTGGTCATTTTCCATCAAGACCTTCAGGAGTAGAGCACATTCTTTCACATTCTGCTGAAAGTGGTTAATGAAGAATGTGCACTGAGAGAGAGCGAAGAGGTAGAATCCAGAGTTTGAGTCTAGAATTGGTTTGTTTTGAGTTGAACAAAGAAAGCTGCATCCTTTCTTTGTTTTCATGAACTCATTATTGTCCTTTCAGAAAAGTCTATATTTTGCCTAAGTTGATTTTCTCAGTGTTTCTGCCATTTTGTATATGTCCAACTCAAAGCATGTGTTTTCCTTATTTATTGAGAAACCTCTAGTTGTCTGTTTTTACTATTCAGTTAGAATCTCAGGTTCATTAGCTTTCATAAGGGTATGTTCTTTATTAGCTTATAATTCAGTTTCTGAAGTATAAATATTATCCTTTACATAGGTTATATATCCATGATATAATGATTTTTCAATTCATAATGACTTGGCTAATTCTAAGAATGATCAAATTCATCCCTTCCACCAAGTTCTTCTTTTGGCATTGGCAACAGATTGGGAAACAGCAGAGGGAGCAGGAATAAGATATTATAACATGAAAAACCCAGGTGAGGATAAGCTTGAACAGATTATTTTGGTAGTGAAAACATTGAGTCATCTATGTTGGACAAAAATGAGAAAAAAATATAAAAATGTTTATTCCTGCATATGATACATGTATTTTTAAATATTATCAAGATGTAGCTTTATAAGAAATCTTATTAATGTAAGGGAATTTTTTTTTAGTTTTACCAAACTTGTTTCAAATATTTGAACTAATTTTTACGTATTGTCATCAAAATTGGTCATTCTTGACAGGCTCCCAATTTCTATATCACTGGAGAACTATGAGGTTGTGTAGTTCTTGTTTCGTCGATGTTCTGAAGTTACAGATAACGCAGTGATGAGTAACTGAAGATACTTAACTGGATGATGTACCCATCTCCACTTTCCAAGAGGATGGCTATGTGCATTTCTGGTTCTGTGTCTAATTACTTTAGAGTTCTTATAATGGGCTAGATTGCAACTTGAATTCATCATATTCTTACAGATCCCATGAGAGATCTTTGAGAAAGCCTCAGTAATGGAGAGATTGACTCATATTCCACTCTGAGGACTGATTGTGCTGTGTTGGGAAAGCAGATGTGCGGTCAGCGAGTCCGGCAGGTCTGAGTCAGGATCGTTCTTTTTAATTTTTTTTAAAGATTATTTGTCTATTTTGCAACCTCCTCACTTACTCCCCCCCAACCTTTCTAGGGCCTGCCAAAGTGGTATAGCACAAGGAACCTGGTGGGCACCAGACAGCCTGTATTTTAGTTTGGACTTTCCTCTTCTACCAGTACGACCTTGGATGAGCCACTGAGCCCGTTCCCTCATCCATAAACTGAAGATAAAAATTCTCATCTCACAGAGCTGTTGTAAGGATTAAGTGAAGTATAGCTGAAATTCTCTGTAGAATTAGAAGATGATTTCTGACAAGGCTTTCATTTTCCCAACAAATAATAGTGAAAACTGCCAGTGGGTGAGAGCATGAAATAAGGACAAAATGGGATTGCATCTTGACTTTATCACTTAGGAGCTGTCTGACTTTAGGCATTGCACCTGTCTTGGTCTCACTTTACCCACCTAAAAATGGGTAAAAAAAAACCCCACTGCTTCATATAATGGTGAAGAAATGAATTGGGTTCATATGTATAAAGCATTTGAAAGTATTTACTAATATTAATGCTTTATTGTGCTTGTTAAACAAAGAGATGAACTACCAGCTAAATAAATAAAGGTCCTGTTTGCTCTCCCTCAACTTATCCAGACAAGTTCAACATTCTGAAGTTGGCATTGAAGGTGGCATTGAAGTTGGAGAGCTCTGTCTGCCAGGGTGGCTGGTTACTTTTCCCAGATGCATACAGTTTCCCAGGAGGTGCCATCCCAACCCCTGCAGACAGCTTGAGTCAAAATTGCAATCTTGTTTTTTTTCCATTGTGTTGTAATTGTGTTTTCCTCATCCAGGGCTAGTCTAAGGCTCAGGTATTTAGTTCCACAAGCGTCTCTCCCCCAGGTCCCTCCTTCTAGACGGACTGCTGGGCCCAGAGAGGATGAGCATCCCTTCACTTAGGACCTGGAAGCCCTGACCCTTCGCTTTCTCTATAACTCACATTTCCAGGCCAGAGAAACATTTTGTTTTGAATTGTCCCAGCACAAGAGGATTGTTTACTCCTCTCCCCACTGCACTGTCTCCTGGACAATGAATTTCTTTTCCTCACCCCACCCTGCATGGTCCTTCTTCCTTGAGCAGTTCTCAGACACAAAGAGGTCCACTGTGATCTTTTTCCCTGGATGCTTTTCTGGCAAAATACAGCTTGTGTATCCACTTCCAGTATTTCTAGGGAGTGAGGAGTGGGACTCAGGTAGGTATGAAACTAAATCCTTAATTATTGTTCGTAATTCAGCTGAGGTCCAAGGTGGAAATTCTACAGTTGCTTCAATACTTATCCCATGGAAGAGAAAGCCCTTTAGGAGCAAATGGCATTTAGGAATCCTGTGAGAGTACTTTGGGGAAGGCAGGGTTCTAGGAAAAGTGAAGAGGAGCGGGAGGTGTTGATGAGGGTACAGTGGAGAGAGAGAGGAAACATAATGGAAAAGGTAGAGGAAGGCTGGGCGCAGTGGCTCATGTCTGTAATCCCAGAACTCTGGGAGGCCAAGGCAGGTAGATTGCCTGAGCTCAGGAGTTCAAGACCACCCTGAGCTAGAGTGAGACCCTGTGTCTAAAAATAGCTGAGCATTGTGGCAGGCACCTGTAGTCCCAGCTACTAAGGAGGCTGAGGCAAGTGGATCTCTTGAGCCCAAGTGTTTGAGGTTGCTGTCAGCTGTGACGTCACAGCATTCTACTGAAGGTGAGAAAATAAAACTCTTGTCTCAAAAAAAAAAAAAAAAATGAAAGAAATAAAAGAAAAAAAGGACGGCGTCTGTGGCTCAAAGGAGCAGGGTGCTTGCCCGTATACCGGAGGTGGCAGGTTGAAACCCGGCTCCCGGCCAAAAAAAAAAATAAAACTTTATGGTGCATCTTAGAAGGGTACAGATGAAACTTACTAAATGCAGAATACAAATGTTTTCATACAATAACCAAGAAAATCCCATGAAGGTTATGTCAAACAGTTGTATGAAAATATTTCAGATTGTATATGAAGCCAGCACATTGTACCCCATGATTGCACTAATGTACACAGCTATGATTTAATGAATAAATAAATAAATAAAAGTGGAAGAAAAAGAAAAAGATAAGAAAAAGAAAATGTATATGTAGGGAGTCAACAAGAGGATCAAGAGAGGGGTTTATTAGAGAAATTTGAGGGGGTAGAACTTTGGAGTACTCTCCTTACCAACCCCAAAATACTACCCATTGGGCCACATATATTGTCTTCTTTTATTTTTAAGAGACACTTCTCAAATGAACAATTTTGTTTAAGTTAGATGTTCCTCAGTGTGGCCATGGAAAACCCAGTCATCCTTGATGAAGTTATGCTTTTGAGAGAGGTAGGCATGAGGATTAGGATTATAATGAGAACATAGGCACAAGGCTTCCGTGGCTATTGCTCTGGATGAAGAGTGGGGCACAGTCAGTAACTACTGCATTTTGATATGTTCTCCAGTAAATGTGGAAGTACATAAAAAGCCCTCAGATGAGAGCAAACAGAAGCTATTAATTCACAACTTACTAAAGCCAGGGAGTCAGCCACCCTCACTTACATTTGGCAGAGTCAAGGACAATCAGAAGAATAGGAAGGACTGAGAGAAAGCTCTGATCAGAACTTAGTGGCATGGGAGATCTGAGAGAGGGGTTGACAAGAATGGGGCACCTTATGTCATTGGTTCCTGGAGCAAACAGGGTTTCTCTGGGGTGTCCTAAGTTTGAGGTGGGGGCAATAACTAAGGGAGCTGGCAGGTGCTGAGCAGATCCTGGCCATTCTGGACCAGTTGCTGTGGAAGTTGGGGGTTGGCTTCCTTGACTGGTTGCAGTAGAGGTTGTGAGTCAGACTTATGTCACAATATCTGGTCTGTTTGTAAATCCAGTATTTCAGTCATTTTCCCATTCAACTTTCTTTTGGCCATACGACATATGATAAGCACAGGCCCATCATGCTCAGCAAGTCCCAAGTTAAATTTCTCATTTTCCTTAAACTAATGAACCTGTACGCATATGATAAATCTGTAAACCAGGCAGTCGGTCGCATTCCCCCACCTGTTCCACTCTCATAGCTAATCAAATACATTTCACATCTTTCCTCGCTCTCCAATCTGCCCCTTTCTCTCTGTCTCAATGGCTACTGCCTGTGCTCCAAGTCTCCATAATTTCTCCTAGAATTTACTTCTTGGTAACTTTTGTTCTTTTCCAGTAGATTACATTTCAGTTAGGATAGACGTTTTGACATACAAAGCCCTACATAACAATAGGTCATAGTTTAAGATCTTTCCCACCCTCCCATGGCTTATCAGTTCATTCATACCATGATTCCAAACCAGCTCTCCAGCTTCATCTCTGGCCATTTCCCAACCCTAAAACTGTCTTCCTTCCCCCTGAGAACTTTAGCTCCCATGTAAGTCGTGTTTTTCTCTGTCCTCTATACCTTTGCATATTGCGCATACTAACTTTAACCCTTCTCCTCACCCCTTCTTACTTTCCTCTTTCCCAAATTTTGCCTGCCAACACTCTGCTCCTTCCTGAGGGCTCCAGGTTTCTCTCAGCCCCTCTGTTGAGCCTTCCACAGCTTCCCCTGGGTGAACGAGATTGCTTGCTTCAGTGCTACCACAGCCACATACATCTATTCTGGTACTTATTGTATCATTCTTTCTGTTTATTTGACCATGCTCCACTTTAGAATATGACTGTCTGTATAGGAGAGATGGCATTTAAACAAGATGGTTTCTCTTTTACCACAGTGTCTGGCACATAGAAGGCGTCTAATGCATTTTGTTGATAGTTTTGCCCCCTAGTGCCCCTCAGGGACTTTGTGGTTCCTCCTCACTCTTACCAGCCTCACCGTGTGCTGACTAGTTGTTGGTCAATAACCATCACACCAGGCAATATCCCTCTCGACACAGATCTTTCTTCTCCCTAGGAAAGCAGAAAAGGGACTAGACTGGTGTGTGTCTCATTTCTCCTTTTGCAGTCTCACCACTTTATAGTTGATTAACAATTTGAAAGTGAATAAGTTTTTGACAACTTGTCCTTTCCCAAAGGTCACAATGGAAAAGCATCCCATGATGGTGCTGGTAGCGGAGGTGATGGCGGTGGTAGGGTGCAGTGTGGATATGCCCAACCTTGTGCCCCTCCTCCGGTTCCTGCCCTTCCCTTAAATCCCACCCTCTAGAGATCTCTTTTTGTGACTTTCTTCCATGGGAAGACTCATCCCTGGCCACAGGGCAGGATCTTGGTCCCAGGATCCAACACTTCAACCAGCATTTCTGTATTTCTAAATGTGGGGTAGGGGTGAGAGACAGTCCTCGATAATTACACGTAAGCTTCTTAGTACAACTGTGTTTGAAGATTTCTGCTGTGATGCCTCTCAGGGGTACTTCCTAGTTATGAAGCAGAGAGTAGTGCCCTCACTGGCCTGGATTCCAAAGACTGTACTTCCTTTCAACATTGCCATGGGTGTGAGGGTAGAGCCACCTGTTTGATTTTCTGTTGACCCAGTTATAATATTTGTACAAGCAGGGCAGGTGCAGTGAGTTTTCCAAGAGCAGCCAGCTCTTTTCTTTTGAAGAAAGGAGAGAAGTAATATCTAACCCCATGTTGCGTCTGGCAACATTTTTACAAATAGCAAAGTATTGCTTTTGTGGATGACAGCTTTTCATTCCTTTCTTATTCTATCAAGAAACTATATTGCCCTTCAATAGAAGTTTCTGTTGTCCTTAAAAGGCTTTTAATTCAGATAAGGAGTAAATTTCTTATTAGAGTAGGATGAAATGATTTAGTTCTCCTTCATGGGGATATGGCCGGGTGAGGAGAGGGTCATGCTGGTGATGATAATTCTTCTTGTTCCATCTGCATGACGTTCATCTTCAGAGTCTAGATAACACAACTTATTGTGTTTTAATCACCTCTGGTGGTACCCTGGGAAAAAACATAGTATGAAGAGATGATACTATTAGCTGTTAAATTATGTTTAAGAACACTAAGGATATTTTTCTCCCTCTATTTTTATGCCACCATCTAAATGACTTGTGTTTCATTGTCTCAGAAGCAGAATGCACAAGGTTAAATGTATTAGTTGGCTGGAAGTCTTGGATTTTTACTCAATAAAGTATTCTTATTAGAAGAACTGAACTTGTAGGACAGAATAAAAGGGCTTCTTCTGGGGTTAAAAATGAAGGCTGGGATAGCAGATGCAGAAACGATGGTGAATCCCGGAGTAGCAGGCACTTGATCCTTCTGCCTGTGCCAAGCTCTTGATACAGTTTAGGACACCTTGTCAGAAATTACATGATGATGGAGGACCCCAGCTTGACTATCTCTATGGGGGAACCAAAAGCAACTGAGGTACAATGTCCTAAAGCCCAGGGTGAAGGGGGCTCAGATACAAAGTGAACGTTACTTGCAGAAACTGTGACAAAGCTGAGATATTCCTGGTACATAAATTTGGTGGACTAATTGTGAATTTGTTTACCATCTACTAATTTAGTTACCTCGGGCAAATTTCTTAATCTCTATAAACCTCATGTCATCATCTGTAAAACAGAGATAATAAACTTACCTTGAAGGGTTGCTTCAAAACTAATGTAAATGAGCTAGTGTTTGCCAAGCACCAGCAGGGTATCATTAAGTGACACCCTTTATTACGTTATTACTTCTATTTGTAATAAAATGACAATTATGTTTATGTAATAGTTTGATGAAAGGCTTGTTTGAGCCTATGTGACCCTCTCATTATAGGCTGTCACCCTGCTGGAGTACACATTTGCAGTCTCTTCAGAATTTTTTAAAGACAGAGTTTTATTGAGTAAGGAGATCATTATTAGAGAAAAATGCCTCCAATTTCTAAGATTGAGTTAGTGTTTAAGTCATGAACAAAAGTAATATTTTCTACTTCTTTAAATTTTGAAGATTTACTCACAAATTCTAATTCGTTACATGTGCATTTCAAATAAATTTATGAGAAATGCATTTAAAAACATGAAAATGTCAACATAGAATCTTAATATTGTACCACATACTTCAAATGTAGTAATCTTAGGATTATATAAACTATACAAGTTGAATACATCTTTAGGTAGTAATCATTTCTACTATAAAGTTGTGTGTCTTTATTCCCTTAGTGTTTCAAAGTTCAATAAATGCTAATGGATGATGATACAATAACATTTTGTGAATTTAATTTTCTCAGTTTCTCTGCTCTGGGAGGGTGCATGAACAATATACTTCAAATGACTCTGGCTGTGTTTCAACTCATCCAATTTCCTATTAAAGTGACTTTTGCTTTTAGAGTGATTTTTCTGACAACTTATTCCTCAGTGTCTTAAAGCAGAGCCTTATAACCAATACTAAATGATATACCAAAAAAAAAAAAAAAGAAAGAAAGAAAGAAAGAAATAAGAAAAAGGTGAAAAATACACCCTAGCCTGAAGTAGGTGAATGGGGTCTCAGGATGGCAAGAGCTATATAGTCCCTCTGGGTAGAGCAGTGCTTCTCTTATTATTATTGTCTATGTGTGCCATGATATGAAAAGTTCAGATTGCTTGTCAAACAAATAAAAATCATAATTAACTTCTAACTAATTAAAAAACTCATGTAACCCTTTTGAGAGTCTTTCTACACCTTCCATATTTTATTTCCAGGTTTCTTTTCCTTAGATTCAAATACTTGCAGTTACATTTTTTAGGAAAAATAAAAAGGCAAAAACTACACTGATGAGCATCCTCTCTGAGAGTGAACAAATTAATAAAAACACAATCAAATAACACCAATATTATAATTTCAAAAGATTATATTAAAGGTAAAAGCTTTTATATTAAATCTCAATATTTAATAATCCATGTTCTCTTGTTAACATAAAAATGCTTTCTCTTAAAATGATTTCTTAGAATTATTTCATAAAAGTTTCACAAAACATTAGAAAACATTCTCATGATGGCATTTTAAACATTGGTTTGTGTCATATCATACTTTTCTGTTTTTACAGAAAGACATTTTTATTTCAGGATGAGGGAATTATAAAAGTATTTATTAAAGTGGTTGTAAATTCAACTCTGTGATAAAGACCCGGACATCAGTGGTTTAAATAAGATGGAATTATTTCTTCCACAAAAGAATTCAGGGAAAGCATGATGACTGGGCAGGGCAGTGATCCAGCTCACTCACGATGTCGTGGTCCAGTATCCCACTTATACCAGGTCATTCCCACTCCCTGGTCCAGAATGTTTCCTCCAACTCCAGAAAAATTCTATGTTCTAGCTGTGAGAAGGAGTCAAGAAGAAGATGATGCATTTTTGTTGTTGTTGTTGTTGTTGTTGTTTGTTTAATTGGGCAACCATGAAGTTTCACATGACATTGCCTCTTGAATTCTGCCGGCCAGAATTAGGCACATGGCCACATCTAGCTTCAAGGAAGCATGGGAAATGTAATCTGGTTAAAAAATGTCATCTATTGGGTACAGTGCACACTTATGACTTTGACTCAATCTGTAATAAACTAGATATGTAAATTAAACATGTAACCCCTAAGATTCTGATATGTATTTTAAAAATATAGAGCATAAAAAGTTTTATCTATGTGAAAGGGATGAAGGGATGTTATAATTAGCAGTCTGTGGGCAAAGGACTAGTGTAGCAACATCAATAAGAAAACCACAGTGCAAAGAAGGACACGTTTATTGTGGGCCCTAGAATACTTTAGTTTTCCTGGAGAACTAAAGGGAATGCATAAATGTTACATATATAGTGTCTTCCATCAATCTGGACTATGGTCCCAGAAAACAATTGTTTTCCATTCCAATATACATCTTTGAATAATAAAATAACAATAATTAAGGTATCCTCTCTCAAGGAATTTACCCTTCATTAGAAAAAAAATTAAAATTCAGTGAAACATTAAGTGTAATAACAGAAGTATGCAGAAAGTTTAGTGGTGAGATAATAGTGATAAAACTATTTATGTAATTCAAATATTTTAGCAAAAATGCAAAACCAGAGCTGGGTTTGCCTGGTTGAACATTTGTGAGTTTTCATCTGTTTCTTCAGAAAAAAGGAGGAATCACAAGTTTAGCTTACTAAGGGATAATTTCTCCTCTTACAGCCTAAAGACCTAGCAATTAGGAGATCCCAGTTTTGTATAGAACCGCAGAAGGCTCACTGCACACCTCTAAAAATCACAGGTCTGAAGGCAGCCCTCTGCACACAGCATTCTCCTCCAGGCCTGGGGTAATAACTCGCTTTTGCTACTTCCATGGTCTGCATTATCCCTGGTGGTTTTTTTATGCTGCCAACTTAAAAAATTTTTTAATTAAATCTTTCTCAAATTACTTGACATGATTGAATCATCTATTTCCCGCTTGAAACCTAATGGATACAATGTATAATTAAGTCAGCTTTCCACATCTGCATGTTTCTGCATCCATGGATTTAACCAACTGTGAATTGAAAATATGTAAAAATAAGTAAATAATAATATAAAAATAATACAAATAAAAACCCATACAATATAGCAACCATTTCTATAGCATGTACATTGTATTAGGTATTGGCCTAGAGATAAGTTAAAGCATACAGGAGCACCCGTGTAGGGTATATGCAAATACTACACCACTTGGGTGGCACCAGAGCTTCCTAGGACTTTAATTTATGGGCAATGGAAAGCAGATGCTAGAACTAACCTCCCCACACACAGTAAGAAACAACTGTAGCTACTGAAAAGAGACAAAATATACAACAAAAATAAAGAATAAAGGTAGAGAAGATTTTTTATTCTGAACTACATATATAATATCATAAATAGAAAGAATAATCAGAATTGCAACTGGATCACAAGCAGAGCATGACTAGAGTGAGATAATTTAATAAAATATTCTGGATCGAGGCTTATCATATTGACAAAAATAAGGACATTAAGAACTGAACTGTTATAAAAAGTTGAATTAGTAATGTATATACATTTTGAATTTTTATATTTATATGTTTCTGTCCAATGAATTGAGTATATACATTTAAAAATCATAAAACTCTTCAAAATGATTATTTTTAGAACTTTAGAACTAGTTTCAAATATCCCTTCAATAAATGCAGAAATAAAATAGTACATAACAAATAATTTAGTGATTTTTATACCTTTTCAATATTACTTACTTTTCACTATTTAGTAAAGGAAATTAAACTGAAATCACAGATAATAGCATATACTCAAGGACAATTGATTAGAATATTGTAATTCAGGGCATATAAGATAGTGTTAAAGCAATTCAAAAGTAAATTCATAGTGAAAATGTTTTCAATATGAGAATGGAAAAGAATAAAATCAGCATTAAAAAGAAGAATCAGAAGACATTTTTTAAAACAAATATAAAAGAAATATAAAGAATAATAAATCATTACTAGGATAGAAATATATATTAAATGTGAATATTAATTCCAAGAGCTGATTCTTCTTAAATGCATGGCATGTCAAACAAAATAATGTATTCTGGCGAATCTAATCAATTTAGAGAGAAAATTCAAAGAATATATTTCAAAAAAGAACAGACATAACAAATCAGAAAAGAATTAAAACTTATTTATTTATTTATTTATTTTTTATTGTTGGTGTTTCATTGAGGGTACAATAAACCATGTTATACTGATTACATTTGTTGGTTAAAGTCCCTCTTACAATCATGTTTTGCCCCCAAAAGGTGTGGCACACACCAAGACCCCACCCCCTCGCTCCTTCCCTCTCTCTGCTCTTCCTTTCCCCACCCCTCCCTCATTCTTTCTTTCTCTGCTCTCTCCTTCCCTCACCCCCACTGTGTCATTAATTGTCATTAATTGTCATGAATTGTCCTTTTTGTGAGTCTAGTCAATACTATATTCGAAAGCATGTATTATCTCATGAGACGTAAAAAAAGTATTTCGAAAAATAAATTCTAACTGTATGGAAGAGTCTAATACTATTCTGGAAAAATATAAATGATCAAAATTGATTTGAGAAAAAAATTCTATTAAAAAAGATAGTAAAAATTTTTTAAATTACAATCTCTAAACAATTTCCACATCTCTCTGAAGGAAAAATTTCATTAAAATCACCATTGGCCTTAGGAAAGAACAGAAAGACAACAGGGCTATACAAAATACAACAGGGAATCAAAGTCATAAGTGTTGGAAGACTAAATTGCTTATTCTTGTGTTAGAATAAGCTATTTGATGTTGGATGAAATAGATCATATGTTACTTTTCTTTCAAGAAAAGAGAAAGCTCATTTCCAAAAATAATATTGATAATTTTTAAACAAAGATTGAAGGTATAAAATGACCTCTATCACGTTATTATGTATATTGAGTTCTGCTTCTGGCCATGATGGATTTAATCTCCTTCAGGGAAGGGGATCCCAAGCTGATCTCACTCATCTTACTGACTCTAGGAGACAAAGGTTGGCTTTCAGGGAGGTTGATGTGACTAAAATGTTAAGAGCAGGTATTTATAGAGGCAACTGTTGATAGTTAAGTTAAAAAAAAAATTCTTCCGGTATCTTGAAAAGCATGAAAGACCCTGTAACTCATTTTATGAGATCAACATGACTTTGACAGCAAAACTTGACAGGAACATTCCTGGCTCATGTACATTACAGTCATGTGAATCATGATCACTAATGCAACAATTGTAACTGAAATAGTAACAAACCAAATTCAGCAGCAGACTATGTATAAGGATTCTATATCATGTGAAAGTTTGGCTATTTTTTCATGAATGCAAAGTTTTGTTCAACTGGAAACATTCTGTATACTATGCCCTAAAAATCCCTTTTATAAAATTATGGAGAATACCATAGCTGCTCAAAAAGTTATAAAAAAGCTTCTGATAGAATTAAAGAATTATTTGTGAAAAAAGCTTGTATGAAACTAAGAATAGAAGGCAACTTCATGGATATAACAAATATATAAACAAAACTTCATTAATACAACAAATAAATCCAAACTGCTAATGCCAACATCATACAATGGAAAAATACTGATAACTTTTCGTTTGGAAGTGAAACAAGGATCTTTGCAATTATCACTTTTCTTCAGTATTGTACTGGAAGATTAGGAAAATGCTATTAAATAGAAGAGAAAGATCTCTAACTATGAAGAAAAAAATTGATAATTTTTACTCCATGAAAGATAAAACCCTTTGTTACTTAAAAATAGTCCTTTCAGAGAAAAAATACCAAGCCCTCCCAAGGAAGATATTTACAACTCTTATAAACAAAATAGGCTCATAATTCATAGGTAACTTATAAAAATCACTAAAGAATAACAGTTTAACTAGTAGCAAAACAGGCAACAAATTTGAATAGGGAATTTTCAAAAAATATCCGCATCTGTGATAGACAGCATGGTACATATTAGTACTTTTAAAATGGCAATTGAGAAATATGAAATATAACCATAATGAGATTCTAGCAGACAGGACCAGAATGGCTAAGATTTTAAAAACTTTGACGATGTCAAACATTAGCAAGGATGCAAACGATAGAAACTTTCATATATGTTTGGTAGATGTATTCTTACTTCACACACGGAAGGTAAAATTGAAAGAGAAAATTGTGCCTATTGATGATGTGTAATGTTTTGATGGACATTTATATTATTGACTGCCACAATCAAGCTAGTTAACATATATATCACTTTACATTCACTTACCAATCTAAAATAATTTGGTATTACCTAGTAAGGCTAAATACATGCATGTCATACAAACCAGAACATCCGCTTGTAGATACATAATCTAGAAGCATTTTTGTCTTAGAAGACATATCTAAAAATGCTCATACAAAAAACGCTCAAAACTAGAAAAACCCAACTCTCCATCAGAAGAATTAGTAAATAATGTTTCATGTAGTCATATAGTAGAGTGCTGTACAATAACAAAAATGAATGAACCATAGCCACATGAAGAAATATGAATCTCATGAACAATCTGTTGAGGGAAAAAATCTCCCCAAGTACATTATGTCTCTGTGTGTATGTGTATATATATATATATATATACATACACATATATATATCAAAACAAGCAATAAATATTTATTGATATATATAATATATATAGATATATATATAAATATAGCAATATATATATTGATATATATAAGTATATATATATTGATATATATATATGTCAAAACAAGCAAAACTAAATGATATTATTGCTTAGGAATAACATATATAAATGGTAAAAGCATTAAGAAATAGTTGGACATGTTTACTATAAAATTAAGGATAATGACTCATTGATTCACTTGGAGGACTTTAAAAAAGAAAAAAACAATTAAGGATGATGATTATCTTTTATGTATTTAGTGAAGGCCACAAAAAGAAGCTCCTACCATAGTGTTGTAATTTTTACCTTGGGTGGTGATTGTATGGATATTTCAACTGTACCTGTGCTTTGTTCTCTGGTCCCCCTTTAGCCTGTGGCCCCCTGAAAATAGTCCACTACAAGGATTAAGTGCTGAGATAGAATTCTGCGAAATGAGAGTGAGGGCAGAGGAAAGTGAGGCAGGAAGAACAGGAACAGTGCAAGGCCATGCGATGTCATGCTAGTCCTGTTTCATGCTGTAATGCAAATGACTTAGCTGGCTCCTTGGCAGGTGCACCTGCGGTGCCTTACAGCAGTGCTCCTCAACCTTTTGGCACCACTTTCTCTCCCCTCAGAAAATCATTTAATACATTTGTAAAGTGCTGTTTTCTTTGTGGCATTATCCCCATAAACTTGGACTGACACATCCCTGATTTCATTTCCACCTTTGCCAAATTTAATAAGAAATTTACAAATGCTAGTTCATTGCTGTAATTCAATTTGTGACATTCTTGTGATTACACACAAAAACATGCAACAATAACGAATGCCACTCAGCAAGATGCTGGCACACCTAGACACAAACACAGCTGCAAGATGCTGAAATACCAAGGTTACGAAACCTTACAGAGTTGTTTGTACAGTGCTGCCAACGTAAGTGCATAGTAGTAAGTTTGCAAACTTAATTGTCAGACCTCATAAACTACTATCAATATTTCCTGGAAACACGTGATTCTATTTCGTGATATCATTTTAAAGATAATTTTTATTATTTTTTAGTTAAAATTTTTCATAGTTTGGGGGCGGTGATATTACTTGATGGTAAATGTCATAGTCTTTGGGGTCAGATATACGTTGGGTTTGGTTTTGTCTTCAGCATTAACAAGATGTGAACAAGTACAAATAATTTAGCTTTTTTAATTTAACTTTTTATTTTTACTTTGCAAATATGTGTTTATGAGGTATAATGTAAATTTTGATATATGTACAAATTGTGGAAGGATATTATGCTAATTAACATATCTGTCACCTCAGCATGTTGTTTTGATAGTGAGGTCATTTAAAATGTCTTTTGGCAATTTGAAATACACAATAAACTAACTATACTCACCTCATCATGCAATAGGTATTGAAAACTTATTCCTCCTAAACTTTTCACCTTTTGATCAACATCTACTAAGTCCCTCCTGTACTCCCTCCCCCGACCAGCCTCTGGTAACCACTCTCTGCTTCTATAAATTTGGCTTTTTTAGATTCCACGTATAAGTCAGATCATGCTATTTGTTCATTCATTTGTTCCTTCCTTTAGAGTTGAGGTATCACTGTGTTGCCCAGACTGGATTCAGACTCCTGGCCTCAAGTGATCCTGCCACTTCAGTCTCCCGAGTAGGTGAGATTTGCAGGCATGTGTCACCATGCCTGGCCACGCCTTTGTCTTTCTGTGCCTGGCTTATTTCACTTAATATTATGTCATCCATGTTCATACACATTGTCACAAATAACAGAATTTTCTTTTTTAAAGAATAGTATTGTGTATATTTGAGGTTGACAACATGTAAAAGGATATACACAGAGTCATATGGATAGTACAGTGGTTACTTTAGTGAAGCAGATTAACTTTTCTTTTTTATGGTTGAATATGATTCCATTGTGTATATGTACCACACTTTCTTTAGCCATTCACCTGTTGATAGACGTATTTTGGCTATTGTAAATAATGCTGCAATGAGCATGGGAGTGTAGTTATCTTTTCCACCTGTTGAGTTCATTTCCTCTGCATATATACCCAAAAGTGGGAGTATTGGATCATATGGCAATTCTATTCTTAGCTTTTGAGGCACTTCCATACTGTTTTACATAATAACTGTATTAATTTACATCCCCACCAATAGAAAACCAGGCTTTCTTTTTCTACATACCCTTATTGGCACTTACCTTTCATCTTTTAAGTAACACGTGTGAGGCAGTATTTCACTGTAGTTTAACTTGCAGTTACCCCATGATTAGTGATGTTAATTTTTTTTTCCATAAAACTAGATGTCTCCTTGGAAGAAATATCTACTCAAATCTTTTGCCCATTAACAAAATTCAGGGTTTCCCCACCCCCTTGTTATTAAGTTTTAAAGTTTAACTTCTTTAATAGTCTTAGTTACCTCATTGGCTACACGGGCTAGGTATTACCTCACAGAACTGCTATGAAGTTGAAATGACTCAGTTCTGTTAAAGCCTGTAGCATGCAATCTGATGCTTTGTAAGCACTCAAGAGGGGATAACCATAATAATTCTACTTCACTTTATATCCTGAAATTAAAGGATTATTAAAGCAGCAATTCTCAATTCTTAATTAAAACACCACCTCTGCCAAGGATTGTTAATTATTATAAAGACAATTGGTTCTGAAAGAAAACAGGATATATGAAAGATGCCAAAGTAAAACCACAGATATAACTTTTCTCTTTCCTCTGAAGAGGAAAAGTAGCTTGTCATGACCTACATTCAGTGGTTAATCCTGGTGTCATTAATGATGGGTTATCCAGATGACTTATGATGTGATGATGTATATACTGCATCATCTATGGTGAAGTCTTAATTCAACTACCATTTTGAATTAAAATTGGGGAAATAAGAACAAGCTAAATTACTCTCTGGTGGCTCCTCAGAATGTGGAATATTATTCAATAAAACTATCAAGGTATTTTTAAGAAATCAATACCATAAAGTGAAATAAAAAAAGAAAGTGAAGATATGCTAGATTTGAAACAAAGAGATTCAAGGCTGTAAAATACAGAAGCAAAGTGTGTCTTGATTTGGGTAAGCCAACTGTACTAGGAATTTCTGGGAAAATTTGGGGAGTTAGAATATTAACTATATGTTAGGTAAGATAAAAAGTTATTGGTAAGGAAACATGCATTTTAAGCAATTAAAAATCTCTGTGTATGTGTGTACAAATACACACACAGCAGAGTATCTGGATGGTTTTATGCTAAAGTGCAATCTACAGTATCTTTGTAGTAATCCTTGAATTGATGAAATCTGGCATTTTTATATCCTTGATATTATTTATCTATTTCTTTAACTTGCCGCTATGCACATAGAGTGTATTGAAATAAAAATAAAAGGATGTTGCCTTTGTAATTAAGCACATTTTGAAATGTTTTTGAGGTAAACATTATTTTTATAGTGTGCTAATGGACTCCATTGGCAATCTGTTTATTTTCCATAGATTGAGAATCGTTTAAAGACATATGCAGGATTAGGTGAATGTGAGGCCTTCTATGTGTTTTCTTGTTGCCAAGTGAATACACATTGACATTGACTTTCACAGTCATTGTCAGTTATCATCAGATCCCTTCTTGGCAGTCACAGGGAATCATTAAGGAGTTCAGTTTTGAGTACACCAGAGAAAGTAATAAGCATCATTGTTTTCATACACTAATGAAATTACAATTTGACAAAGATTTCTCTAGAGAATGTATTTAGCCTGACATTTAAATAATTAAATAAATTCAAATGATACTGTAAATTGTTTTTATGTAAATTTTCTAACAATGAATGGTATTTTTTTCATAAAGTGATTACCAGGAAATTATAACGTGTCTAACATGTCATCATTCTTCAGTGCATTTTTGTTAAAATTTTGTTTTTAGAAAATCACAAAGAAACCTCATGTTTATAATGTTGTGGATTATACTTATAATTTATTTTTTTCAAACTATTTTATGTATTGTTAAAATGTAGTATCCCTAAACTTTGCAAGCATTTCTTGCCCTTTTGAATTCTTTTGTATAAACAATTAGTAAACACTGTTATTAATTTGTCGTAAAATTTTCAATGAAGAGCAGGTACAGTTAGAGTTTCAGTATGGGATACTACTGGGGAAGGCTTCTCTGTAGCAAGATAAACCTATCAGTCAAATTCACGAAGGGCCATAAATAAATGAAGAATTAATTACTTAGTAATATTTAAATACTGTGATAAACTTATGCTCAAGCTGATCTGAGAATATTCATAATCTGGAGAAGTTTTTATTTGTTGGTCATTTGAAAAGTTATATGTCTTCGATGATTATTTTTACTAAGTGACCATATGCTTTAGCTTATTGGTCTGAAATGTTACATGAAAATAACATAGAATAATGGAATTTATGACTTTTGAGCTGTCAGAGACTTAGGAATTAATCTACTTCACATGATCATTTTTAAAATAAAGAAACTGAAATGGGAGTTAACATACCTAAAATAGGAATAGGATTTGGTGGAGATTAAAACCCCAATGAGATACCTTCTTACTACCATTAGAATGGCAATTATTAAAAAGTTGAGAAACAACAGATGTTGGCATGGATGCGCTGATAGGGGAACACGCACACACTATTGATAGGAATGTAAATTAATATAATCTCTGTGAAGATCATTATAGCAATTTCTCAAAGTACTAAAAGGGGATCTATCATTTGATTTTGCAATCCCATTACTTGGTATCTACCCAGACAAAAAGAAAGCATTATATCAAAAATACACCACACTTGTATATTTATTGCAGAACTATTGACAATTGCAAAAGTATGAAATTGGCCTAAGTGTCCATCAACTGATGAATGGATGAAGAGAATTTGGTGTCTTTATGCCAGGGAGTACTACTCAAGAAGGCGAAAGAATGAAATAATTTGTTTTACAGTAATGTGGATAGAACTGGAGGTCACTATCCTAAATGAAGTAACCCTGGAAGACAAAAATAAATGCTGCATGTTGTCACCTATAAATGGGAGATAAACTTAGGCACACAGAGTGATCGACAAAACTGAAGCCCCAAAAGAAGGGCGGGTGGGAAGGGGTGAGGGAGGAAGTTACATTTGGGGTACCATGTACGTCATTCAGGCGATGGTACTCCAAAGCCCAGGCTATACCACTATGCAATATAGCCATGTAAGAGAATTCAACCTGTACCCCCTAAATCTATTAAAAGAAAAAAGAAAAAAAATGATGAAAGGATTTAAGGGTCCTTCGGGGCTATTTATAAATAACACAAATTTATAAGATATAAATGAATTATTTTATTAGATAATTCATTTTCTGTTGTATATTTTTCTGCTCTATCAGCCATCACCACCTTCTCAAATGTTCTCTAGAGATCCCATTCTCTGCCTTGTATGAAATTTATATAAAAATATAAGTATCATATTTATTTTTAATTTTTTAAAAATTTGTATCAGTCTTCTGCATGTGAACTTGAGCTCCATGAGGGTGTAGCTGTATCCTGCCTGTTTACGACCATCTCTCCAATGTAGAGAACATCCTGGGCCCCGTTAGACACACATTCATCATACGAGCTGTAATATGTGTCTAAGTATGAAAAAATACATTCCTTTACATCTGTTGCACTAGGTCGCTTCTGTTAGCCAATAGAAAGCTCAAAACATTTTCTTGTTATTATTTTGCGTAACCAAAATTAGTTTCAGTCCACACAAGTTGTGACTGTAATATTTAATTTTTAAACCCATGTGTCCTAGTGTCCCTTCAAAATGCACTGAACATATCTCTGCGTTCCTCATGTGAATAAGGACTTGCTGCTTTAGGAGAAAGAGGGGAGGGATAGGGAAGTACACGAATTATTTACATTTATGAAGCTTCGGGCACTGATGGCATATGGAGTATTTCTTTTCATTCTCCAACCAGTTCAATAAAGCAAGAGTTCAAATATTTATTTTATCGAGAAAGAATCTAAGTGCCGGAAGTGACTTCCTCAAAGTCAAATGGCTGTGTGTTGGTATAGGTTGGTGCTAGATGTAGAACCCTATTTTAACTCCAAAGCCATGAAACATAGCCCGTACCATTCAGAACTTTTTCTCTTTATTCACCCAAAGTGAGTCTCACTTCGTCCTCCTAATCCTTTGTTCTCCTCAGCCAGATACTCCACAACTCACTGCTTCTGAAACCCTCTCTTCATTTGTAAAAGTTCGTTCAGTAACATTTACTTTCCTTAGGTTTTTTCTCTTGCTGACCTTTGTATATTTGTGCCCTGTGGAAGACCATTTAAATTTAGGAAGAACTCCCCTTTGCTTTAAAATAACTGCACTTCTTTTCATTGTATCATTCTAAAATATTGCTCTACTTGGACTTGTTTCTAGATAATTCTCCACTCTGAGAGTTTCATCTTTTCCTATATTCCTAACTCCATGAAACAAAGTCACCATCTGCCTTAAATTAAAAAAGACAAAAGCAAAATATGCTGCCATTAGTCAGAGACTCTGAGTTAGAATTTTTGTGCAAGTAGATAATATTTGCATGTTTTATTTATGTGTGACATGCATGAAGAAATAAATCCACAAAGCATTCATTTAAAAACAGAGTATATTTAGCAGAAACATAAAGCATAAAAGGATTAAATAAGTATTTATTGCTTGGTTATTATTATTATTTGTACTGATCACGCCAAAATATTCAGAACATTGATCAAACTTCACTCCCTCTATTTCTATTCTCCCTCCCTTCCTTTCTTCCTTTCTTTTTTCAGGGGGTGGTGGGGAACAGGGTCTTGTATTACCTGGATATAAGGATAGTGGGATCATCATAGCTCGCTGTGCTTCAAATTCTTGGGCTCAGGCAATACTCCGGTCTTAGCCTCCTGAGTAGCTGGAACTACAGGAATGTGCCATCACACCTGGCTACTTTTTCTATTTTGTTTTTGTGAAGTTGGGGTCTTTCTATGCTGCTCAGGCTGATCATGAACTTTTGACCTCAATGGATCCTCCTGCCTTGGCCTCCCACACTGGGATTACAGATGTCAGCCCCTACATCTGGCACTTCCCCTCCTTGCCCTGTGTTCTAAGATAGTTGCTCTCAAACTTAAGTGTGCATCAAATCATTTGAAGAGCTTGTTAAAACATATGAAGTTGATGGATGTGGTAATTTGTTTGCTTATAGTAATCATTTCAATATGTATATCAAAGCGTCATGCTATAGACCTTAAATATATTCAATAAAAATAAATTAATCTTGAACTTTACCTTAGAAATGAAATCAATGTAACCTAAAAATGAATACCCTCATTTTAATTTGAAATTAAAAAGAAAAAGTCCTGCAGGCTAAAAGAAAATACCGGATGAAATTTGGATCTATACAAAGAAATAACAAATGCTGAATGTGGCCAATATTTATAAAATGTTTTTCCTCATTTCAAATTCATGTATAAGGGAATTTGCTGTTTCAAGTAAACTTAATGGCAATGAATGTGTATTTCTATTGCATATTGAAGTGAAGTGCTTGACAGTAATGATGCAGGAGGATGCAATGGGAATTTAAAAGTTTACTGATGTAGATTAATGAATTAATTTAAAAAAACATGGATTGATAAGGTAGATGTTCCTTGGAGTTTCTGATTCAGAGTGTGGTCCCTATAGTTACCTTTGTATCAGGTTTACGGGTCTTGCTGCTGGTTTGAAGCCCATGCTTTGAGAATCACTGCCCTAAAAAAGATGTTTCTATTTACCAAAACTGCTAGACTCCGGCTCTTAGCCTTCTCTTCACTATTTCATTCCTTCATCCAAAATGACATTTTTTAAAACATCCAAGTTCTTAACGTATCATTGGTCTTGACCTCTTGGTTCACATTGCATAGCCACCTCAGCCACATGCAGAGCTAACTCCCTATCATAAAGCACTGCTCCCAGTCACTCCCAAGCACCAGATTCAGCTCTTCTGCACATTTTCGTATCTCTTCTTCCTCCATGACTTTGAAAACATGCTTTCAGTTCTGACTAGGAAACACATCATTCATCCCAGCCCTCTTTTGCATCCTTGGACTGAACTTAACTCCTTTCCACCTTGAGTTAAGTGGTCAGCTGCCTCGGTGCTCTGTCTGCCAGTATTCTGAACTCCCTGGAGGGACCTCTCCAACTCTGGCCTTGGACTGCCCCATGGCGAGCCATCTGCAGTGCTGCTGGAGAAAGCCGGGTGGTTCAGTGCCGCTGGCTCCCTGGTGGGGGGTGCTGTTCAGCCTTAGCTTGGCCAGGCCTCCTGCTCAACACTCTTTCCACTTATCCCTCATCAACTCTCTGGATCGTTTGCCACGGAAACTTGTCAAGCTTCATTTTATTTCTTTGAGCCCTCTCTCCCATTAGTTTTCTCACCTTTGATTTGATCTATCTATTTGTATATCTATATTCGTTCTTCCCTCAGGTCTCACAGCAAGATATGCCCTTTTTCCAAAAGTTAATGTCTGATGTTACAAATAGATGGCTGATTTTTTTAAATTTTATTTTATCTCCTCACCCTTATGAGGGAGCTTCCTAGCTGCCTCCCTTCTCTACCTTCCCTTTGAACTTTTCCTCTGCTGTCTTAATCTTCTCCTTTCTCCAGTTGGGACTTTGTTCTTTCTGCTTTGAATGATGGCTCAATGTTCCCTGTTAAATTGAAATTTTTATTTCTTCCTCCTTCCCTTTCCTAATATTATTCCACTTCTGTTAACTTCAGGGTCTTTGTATTTAACTCAATTCCTATATTTCTTCACTATTATCTTTCCTTGTTCAGTGTTTGAAAAATTGAATGGGGACCCAGCCACTTCATGAAAACATTTTCTCTTAAGTTAGTACTGGCCGACCCCACCTCTCTCCTCTCTCCCCGCCCTTATTGAACTGAATGCCTGTTTTCAGTGTTAATTCTCCTTGACTTCTCTGCCACAATTCTATCTACGTACCTTTCCATTAACAAAAATTTAATTTTCTTGATACTTGAGACACTATATCCTCCTTTTTCGAGTGTTCTGTGCCTTTTTATGTTTCACGTTTCTTTTCCTATCCCTAGCCACTCCTCTTCTTCTCTCCAGATCATTCCTGGCCCAAACTTAATCTTGGGTTTCTACCTTCCATTAGTTTTGTGAGGTCATAACTATCTTCTGTGGGCTTTGGACTGTAATTCCCACTTTTGATCCCAGTTCCTGGTCCTTCTAGTTCCCTGAAGGACTTTTCTGTGAATATGCCTGAGTTTCCCTTCCCTGCTTCCCCCCTCTTTTCTTTCATGAGCAGCACGATTCACAGTCCCAATATCTCGATGACTTTTGATTCCTGGTTCACCTGAGCCTTCCACACGCTGCCAATCACCAGACTCACTTAGAGCTTTGGAGATGCTAAATCTTCCTTCCTCTGCAACACTGCTGTCTAAGCTCTCGTGAGCTTCTGCCTTGTTTTTTCGAATGATCACCTGACAAGGAACAAAGTGCATCTTTGTTTCAATGATTTTTCATGCTGTTTGTTCCATATCATTGAACCCTAAAAATGAATAAGGACTCCTTGTTCCTTTTGGGGATTTGGTCCATCAGACTTTGGTCAAGGCCCAAATCAACTGGCAGCCTGGACTTCTTTGCCCAGTGTCCTGCTCACCTCCAAACAGCTGTGCCTGTGGTCAGAATTTTCCCCTGGCTGTTCCCACATGCTGTGTCTTACTTCCAGGTTTTATCCACATTCCCTGCTCTAAATTAACCTGTTTCCTTTCTCTTTTTGTCATTCTTTCTTTGATAATCAAATACCTCTGCTTCTTTAAGTCTGGGACTCCTCTCCTAAACTCTTTTACTTGCCACTGGTGACCTCACCCACTTTCTTCTACTCTATTTCTACACCTCTCTTAGAGCCTTCTGTTTAATAAAATACCACACTAAACCCCTTTTTATTTTTTTCCCTTTTTTTTTTAATTGTTGGGAATTCATTGAGGGTACACAGAACCGGGTTACATTGATTGCTTTTGTTAGATGAGGACCCACTAATAATTGTGTCCCGTCCCCAAAGGTGTACCTCACCCCTTGTCCCCCACCCCTCCCTCCTTCCCTTTCTCATCTCTCACCATCCTCCACCCCCCACCATGTACCAGGACCTTAATTGTCCTCACATCAGAATTGAGTACAGAGGAGTCTTGTTTTAAAGAGATTTCATATATGTATGTCAATTTCTCAATGAAATTCCAAGCGCTGTATTCCTCCATTGTATTCAGGGTAACTTTGCACTGAGCCAGTGCTCTGTGACCTCTTCTGTGATGCTTGGTTCTCAGCGCGGTGCTGTGTAACAGAAGGGCCCAAGGCGAGTTATTTCGCCATTATGTAGAAAGAGAGAAAGATTTACTTCCCAACTCCCTGTAGGTTTTATGCATGTGCAAATTTGCATGATTGACTTTTTAAACTACAAAGTACAAGGTAATCATTATTTGTAGTTAGTTCTTAGCTTAATACCATAATATAGATCAACATTGTTATTATCAGAAACTCAGCCTGAAGAATTAAATAACTTGCCTCAAGGCCGGAAAATTTGCAGCTTACATTGTGTGGACTATTTTTTTTTTTTTTTAACTGCTGAGCAGCAGTCTGATTCTTTGGACTTTGAATGTAGCACCTGGAGCTCAGTCAGACCTTCATAATCATGTCTCAGCACAAACGGTTTCCCACTACATTCTAATGAAATATGTAATAATTAAAATTTTTACCTCGAAGGAACTTAGAATAATATTGATTGCTTAGAAAAACACATACCTTTAATAGTATGTTTGATAATTCTAAATTTAATGAAATACTTTAACTTAAAGTTGTGTGACAACAAAATGCTATTCATTGACATAGGCCATGTCTGTTTAGGATGTCTGTTTTAATAGCTGGTACAAGGTAAATATTTTTAAGTGATAGGAGACATTAAATCATTAAATGGTGAAGTAAAGTAAAACTAAATAATCATTATTTTTGGACATAAAAGGTAGCTCAGTTTACGAATTATCCAAATCCAGGGGATATTTTACTACAATTATGTAAAATGACCAGTGGCTTCAGAATATTTTCCATTTCTTATGTTCTAGAAAAGGAGTACATAGTAAAGACACTTCCAGAAGGATCTGAAGTCCTGCCAGTGACCTGTCATGGCCACTGGATGTCACTAAGACCAATAATATGGATACAAATCAGAATGTTCATGAAAGTTTAAATACTACTACTTTGTTCTATTTTAAATTTACCTTATTCTCTAAAATGAAAAATTCAAAATCTTGCAAGATACAACTAGCTAATAAAGAGACAGAGGTAGGAATATAGAAATATTTTACAAGTAAAAAATAAAATAGTGAACAAAAAGAAAGATGTGAATTATGACAAATGTCAACAGGACTCCTCCCAGAGATAGATTTTACTTCAGCAAGCACCCATTTTTCTTGACGGATAGAAAAAGCTTTAATGGACATCTAAGGTGTCCTGGTTATTAAAGAATCCATACATAAAGCATGCCTTATAGAGATCATGGTCCCTCCCTCCCTCCCTCCCTCCCTTTCTTCCTTACCAATCCCTTTCCCTACTTTCCTTCCCTTTCCCTATCCTTTTGTCTTTCCCTTTCCCTCCCTCCTTTCCTCCCTCCGTTCCCCCCTCTCTTCCTTCCTTCCCTTTCCCTTCCTTCCATGCCTTATATAAATCATGAATTCCTTCCTGCCTCCCTTCCTTCCCTTTCCCTATCCCTTTCCTGTTCCCTTTCCCTCCCTCCCTCCCTTCCCTTTCCCTTCCTTCCATGCCTTATATAAATCATGAGTTCCTTCCTCCCTTCCTTCCTTCTTTCCTTCCCTTTCCCTAATTTTTTCCCCTTTCCTTTCCCTTCCTTTCTTCCATCCTCCCTCCCTCCCTCCCTTCTCTTTCCCTTTCCCTTTCCATTTCCCTCTTCCTTCCTTCCTTCCTTCCTTCCATTCTTTCTTCTTCTTTTTTTTTTAAACAGGGTTATTTTCTGTTGATGTCTACGATGGGTTGAATTCATATGTCAATGTCAGAATGTGGTCCTATTTACAGAGATAATCAAACTAAAATGAGGTCATGACTGTGGACCCTAATCCAACATGACTAGCCTTACCTTATAGAGAGGGAAATGTGGACACAGAGATCTGCATAGAAGAGAGATGATGTGAAGAGACATCAGGAGAAGATGGCCATCTGTAAACAAACCAATGAGATGGGCCTGGAATAGACCCTTTCCCTCAAAAAGAACCATTTAGAAAGCCTTCCCACCCCAGGTGAGAAAGGCTTTATAAAGAACCATTTAATTTTTGTCATAACCTTCTTCAGTAGATATTCTTTTTCCCTTTATTCAGGTCTAGTTTAGGGATAAGTGCATTATATAAAAGGAGACTTTCTCTAAATCCCAAACCCAGACTCTTTTCATAGCCATAAACCATAACTATTATAACTATTTTTCTTAACAATAAAATGAACAATCTACATTTTAATAATCATTAACATTAATTTTAACTGTATGCTACAAAAAATGTTTTACTTTGCTTCTAATTTGAATACCAATGTAAATTTTAAGCAATAATTGTAAAACACGCTGTAAGTCATAATCCAAGCATAAATAATATTGTTGCAAAGAAAAAATTTCAAAAGGTTACTTTACGTAAGTAGAAAATATATTCTGTGTGCTTGTAATAGTGATCATTTGGACTAATTAAGATTTCAGTAGAGGGAACATTGAAAAATGGTGCAACATTTTTAAAACACAAATGCACAACAATTAGGAAGTAAGGTGACGATGGAAGTTGCTAATATAATCTAATGTTTCTTTCTTTGGCGGTATCAGATTCAAGCGTTGTAATGGGGAAAAAATGATACATATAAAGGGAGGTGTGTGCTACCATAGGCTACACAAATGTCACTATTATTGTTTCTGAGATAGATGATAGAATCAAAACCTTCCTTATGAACTAAATTGTTAATAGTAAGAAATATTCTTGTGCTTTTTGGGCTTCTGTTATAAAAACAACACCACCAACAACAAAAATGAAAAGCACTCCTAATTACTAGAATTATACTTACTAAAATAAGATTAAGATGACAGCGCAGGAAATACAAACAATTCTGCCTTTGCAATTTCAGTGCTTACTATGCCACCTGTTACCAGCTCTGATGCCAACCAGCTAAGTCTATGCCAATGCTGAATCCACACTGAGAATTTTCTAGCAATCATAGCAAATTTAAAAGCATCTGTGTGCCTTGTTTGAAAACATTTTTGTCTAAAAGGTAGACTTGGTGATAGGCTTGGTCACATAAGTCAATGTAATCCTATATGTATAATATATATATATATTTTTTTGCATTTACATACATTTTCAATAACATCTAGTCTAAGTGAAACATGGATAATTTTTTTCAGAAATTATTAAAATTTTTGCACTGATAAGAATAAAATCTTAGCCTTCCTGATCTGCAGGGTAATCCTCTGTTTTATATTGATTCGATTACTGATTTTTTTTTTTTTAACAAGTTTGTCTCTTGGTTCCTGTAAATTGGTAGATGCCTATGAACAGCTTTTCACTTTTGCTATTTTTAAATAAAGGTAAAATATAAATTCTATTCTTAAAATTTTGTCAGGTCCCACAATATTTTTCAGGATGGTATCGGTTTTCTTCAAGATACCCAACTTAGAATTTGAAGAATTATTCAATTTCTTTGGGAAGCAAAGAGTGATATCTTCAAACAGCCCAAAGAAGAAAAGTCTCTGATGGGTTTTGAGAACAATTACGAAATTTTGCTCTTAATTTACAAGAATCAAGAAAGAGTCTGTTATGGTATCTTGAATAAAGTACAAAACATCAAATGAAAGATTTTATTTGAATAAATGAATAAATAGTATGTTAATAAATAACATAATAATAAAATAGCAAATGTCTTACCGTATATCTGTGAGCACTCCGGAAGATGGTCTATAGATTTAGGAAAAGCAGATTTGGAAATTTTAAGCAAAGGACTAGATAGAACCTTTCATTACTATTCATATTTTATGGACATTCTTTTCTCAAAGCTTTAGAAATGCAACACTGCCATGGAAACTTTAAAGAAGTGAACAGTAGCGAACACAAGGAAAACACGACTAGACATTCTACACGTGTCAATATGATAGAAGGTCCTCTGATCTTCCAGGCTTTACAGGGAAGGTGGCTTTGGGCTTATGGAGAAATCTCTCTCCAGTGGCAGCATGCTCTGTTGTTCAAGAATCTGTGTGTTAGTGACTCAGTTTCTTAGTCCATGGTCCCTAAGTTACCAGACTTAACAATAATTACTTCTTACCTTGGGTGAAAAAATTCAGTTTATCCTAAAAGAAGAAGAAAAGAGGTCTTCTACAAGACCTTCTGGAAAAGAGGTCTTGTGGTTTTTCCCCTCCCTTTAATTGACTAATGAAGTATTACTATCATCTGTTGGCCTCTAATCCCAATCATTAAAATAAGTAAATTGGACAAAATAATACTTAATAATTTCAATGCTAAGTGTCTATGAATTTTCAAAATGAATGGCTATGGAAATACAGCCCCCCAAATCAGAAACAGTGGAAATAGCATCAAACAAAGTGATCTGTAAATCTAAGCATTACTGGTCACAATTATATATTGAAACTTATTTGTCTTCTCATACTTGGTCATGTATAAAGCTGTGAGTTTGAATATTGGTAAGATCAAACAAACAAAAATCAACTCCACAACTAATATAATAGAAGAATTTTATTTATTATTTCCTGACAAGGTAGATGCATTTCATAAGTATCATTGAAGTTTATTTATTTTTTAATACATGGTTTATTTATTCAACAAATCTTTTTGCATGGTTAAAAGTGTTTACATTCACTTTTAAAATGGTTGGAACAATGGGAGACCAATTTGACATCTGAAGCTAGTTAAAAATTTTATTTTCAAGGATAAATTAGTCAAATACCACTAATGAATAGACCTTAATTCCAGCTTCTTCAGTCTTTAACATTTGATGGCCTTTTACATAGTATCTAGGAACATAATTTTATATTTGAATAAACACTAAACACTACACATATTTTAATTCTAAAGTACTGTATTATGCTTTTGTTGATCAGGCTAGCACTAAAATCAATAGATTACTGACATAGAAATTACAATAGCTTTTATACTTTGAATTCAATAATTCAATTCAGAGCAAAAAAAAATGACTCTTTAAAGTGGTGATTTATTTAACTTTTCTTTATACCATAGATGGGGCTAATAAAAAAAGGACTTTCCAACTACTGTTCCAGAATCTAAAGCTAACAAATAGAAAATATCTTTCTCAGAAAAATATATATTTAATAATGTAATTTATTAAATTTTCTAAGAAAGCATACTATATTAGAAGTGATAGCCACGTACATAGTCTAACAGAAACTAATTTTAATAATGTATTAATATTATATATATCCCACATTTTATCATTTCAACTTGAGATAATTTACTTTCTCTTTTTGGTACCAAATATTAAAATCTATAGCACATTTCATACTTATTGCATTCTCAAATAAGTTTCATCAGAAATACTTGCTCTGTAGTAATATTTCATAAAATTTGCAATTGAACAAGTAAATTTACATATATACTATTCATATTGTTTCAAATGTACTGAACCAATATTGAGAAAGCATTTTTAATGGTTGTATACACCTTTACCAAGCTGATTCATATTTTTTAGAAAACTTGATTTGACTTTGACACATTAGAAAAAAGTATATAAGTTTTAAAGCTACATCTGTCTGATTTCAGTAAATTTATTAATTTTTATGCCAGCTCAGTGTTATAAATATCAAATTCTTATGCCATCTCAGTGCATAAATACCAAATTAATGCAAAGAAATATTATACAAATTAAAAGGCAACTGTAGATTTATCTGTACAGGTTTTGACTATACCTTATCCAAAATGCTTGGGACCATAAGTGTTTTGGATTTTAGATTTTCTTTGACTTTGGAATATTTATATTTCATAATGAGATATCTTGGGGATGGGACACAAGTATAAACACAAAATTCATTTGTATTTCAGATACACCTTGTACACATAATCTCAACGTATTTTTATACACTATTTTAATAATTTTGTGCATGAAACAAAGCTTTAACTGAATCTTGAGTATGATCCACCACATGAGATTAGACGTGGCATAACATCAGTGCTCCAAAGGTTTTGGATTTGGAGCATTTGGATTTTGGATTTTTGGATTAGAGAGATTTGAATGACCAACAAAACCTTCAGATTTTTCTTGTAGTTTTTGTAGCCTACTAATGTAACACTGTTAATAGTAATTATCTGCTTATTGACTCGTTATAAAATTATTATTTATTTGTATTATGAAAATTTCAATTTTAATATAAATTCTTTTTTCTGATTAATGTGTGGGTGCAAAAGTTGGATGCCACAGTTTGCACTTGTAAGATTAAAGGTTGACTAGAAGATGTGTCCTACACAGGTAATGTGCCATATGCCCATGCACATTACCCGTCCTTTGGGTGGGAATTTGCACACTCCTTCCTCCCCACCATGTTCGAATTTCACTGAGTTTTTCTCTCATGTGAACATGTAGGTATTAATCTCCTAGTTCCAATTTAATATTGGGTACATGGAATATTTGCTTTTCCATTCTTCTGATACTTCACTTAAGAGAATGTTCTCCAATTCCATCCTTATTATTGCAAAACATACATAATCTCCGTCTTTTTTATGGCTAAGTAATATACCATTGTATACATATACCACAATTTATTAATCTATTCATGTGTGAAGGGTACTTGGTTACCCATCTTTGTGATTGTGAATTGTGCTACCATAAACATTTGAGCACAGTATCTTTATGATAGAACACCTTTTTTTTCCTTTGGGTAAATACTTAGTAATGGGATTGCAGGATCAAATGGCAGGTCTACTTTTAGTTCTTTGAGGAATCTCCAAAGATCTCCATCAAATAAACAAGAAAAAAAAAAAATCAAACAACCCTATTAAAAATTGAACAAGATGAGACTGTGCAGTTGTGAGTCCCTGGTGGATAAAAGGAAGAAAAAGAATAAAAAGAAAAAAAAATTGAGCAAGAGACATGAACAGAAACTCTTCCTGTGAAGATAGACTGATGGCCAACAAACATGAAAAAATGCTTGTCTCTTACCATCAGAGAAATTCAAATTGAAACCATATTGAGATATCGCATCACAAAGGCCCAAAGCAACAGCTGCGGGCATGGATGCGAAGAGAAAGGAACACTGTTGGTGGGACTGCACATTTGTGTAACCTCTATGGAAAGCAGTATAAATTCTGACGTTTATGTGGCTAGGCTGCAAACAAGTGTTTCCTTCGCTTAAAACCTTCAAATTCAGTTCAGTTGTCTGCAGTGAGAAATAACATTTTGCTATCTCTCTAAGCTGTTCTATCATTGCCCCAAATTACAAGTTCAGATTGTGGTAAAAAATCATGAGAATTTATTTTTGACATTTTTATTGTGATGTTAGGGGATTACTTTTGACATTTTGTTTTGACCATTGAAATCATTGTAGAAAATGGCTTTTTGCATTGAGCATTTTACTATTTTTGAAGGCGTTTTCACATAACTAGGAGCTTTGTCAGTTTGCTCTACTGCACAAATTTGCGGTTGTCCTTCTCCAAGAAATTTTAAGACATCTTTTCCCAGACTTTTTCTTTGTCCAGTTAATGACAGAGCTGTTGATTTTAAACAGTGTCCTTGCTTTAAAAAAATTTTTTTTGAATTAATATGAGGGTATATACAATTAGGTTACATTGTTTATCTTTGCAAGGTAAAGGCCCAGCTTTAGTTGAGGGTTTCACCCAGGAGGTATCCCATACATTGTACCTGTTAGGTGGGAGCTTACCGAACCCCCTTACACCTTACTCCTCCTTTTCTTAAATGTAGTTGTGTTTTTCCCTTGTGTGGACCTGTAGTTGTTAAACTAGTAGTTTCACATTAGTATTGAGCACATGCCTGCATTTCCCTTCCTGAGAGGCTTTACTAAGGACAAAGTTCTTTAACTCCAACCAGGTAAATACAAAAGATAAAAAGTCTCCATCTTTTTTTAATGGCTGAATAGTATTTCTTGGTATATATATACACCAAGTTTATTATATATATATATATATATATACACACACACACACATATATATATACACATATATATGTATATATATATATATATAATAGTTTATTAACCCATTTATGGGTTGATGGGCACTTGAGTTGTTTCCACATCTTTGTGATTATGAATTGAGCTGCTATAAGCATTTGAGTGCAAATGTCCTTATAGTAAGATAATGTTTTTTCTTCTGGGGAAGAAATCCCACTACCTCATAGTTGGATTGTGGGATAAAATGAGAGGTCTACTTTTAGCTCTTTGAGCATTCTTCATACTTCTCTCCAAAAAAGTTCTTTTAGTTTGCAATCCTAACAGCAGTGTGAAAGTGCTCCCCTCTCTCCACATCCATGCCAGCATCTGCAGCTTTGGGACTTTGTGATGTGGGCTATTCTCACTGGGGTTAGATGATACTTCAGACTGGTTTTGATTTGCATTTCTCTGATGACTAAAAAGACTTTCTTTTTACTGATTTAGTTGGAACATGAACTTCTGCATCTTGGCATCCTTATGTGTCAGTAACAGTGTGCTTTTGCTAAAACTGAGAAACATTCTACATACATACTTTTGTTAGAAAACACTTTATTAAGTATAATTGTACTAGTAATGAATATTCATTTACCAATTGCAATTTACATAGGCATCACTGTAACTACTACTGACGAGAAGAAACATTCAAATAAATGCATTATAATGTTTCATTGCTGTGTAGAAAACATATTCCAACTGAGCCAATCTGTTGATACTAAAGGATGGTTGATGTGTTTATGGGAACACTAGAAATGAAGCCTTTGCCACACTCACACACACTGCAACAACAATATCTAATGTGATTGCAACTTTAAAGTACAATGCTGTCCTACCCAAGCAATTGTATTGTGTTTATCAGAAATAATCCAGTTTTCAACTTTAAATTAAATAAAATTGAAAATTAAATCACATATTTGCATATTTCATGTGCTCCACACCCACATGTTGGTAGTGAGTATTATAGTAACTGATGTATAACCTGAGAGTGATAAAAATACACATCTAGTATTATACACATTTTACATGAAAATCATTATATTGATTTTCAATATTGAAAAGTATTATACTGACTTTCAACTGGGCTATACCATCACATATTATTTCCAGAATAAAAAAAATCAAATTAGGGCAGTGTCTGTGGCTCAAAGGAGTAGGGTGCTGGCCCCATGTGTCAGAGGTTGCAGGTTCAGGCCAAGTCCTGGCCAAAAACTGGAAAAAAAAAAAGAATTCACTTTTATCAAATTTGAATCTATTCTGTACATTTCAGAAAAACATAATATTTAACTGGGATGACTAGCTTGTTTAAATGACTCAAGGAACAAATTGAACGCACTGAATAATGGTGTATTCGAGAAAGCACTTTGCCATTTACTTCTCTTAATGCTAAGTGGTAAACCTTCCCAGTAAAAGTATAAAATATAATAACAATTAGCAAATATAGATTACATAATCTGTCAGAGACTCTATGGGTTGAACGAGGTGTCATTATTTTTAAGAATTTCATAGACTCAATATCGGGTCTGTGTTTCTTTTTTTTGTTATGAGGCAGTCTCACTATGTCACCCTCAGTAGAGTGCTGTGGTGTCACAGCTCACAGCAACCTCAGACTCTTTGGGCTTAAGTGATTCTCTTGCCTCAGCCTCCCAAGTAGCTGGGACTACAGGCACCTGCTGTTTTTTGTTGTTTTTGTTGTTGTTCTAATTGTCATTGTTGTTTTAGCTGACCTGGGCCGGCTTTGAATCTGCCAGCCTCTGTGTATGTAGCCCTACCCACTTAGCAATGGGCACCCCCTGGGTCTGTGTTTCTTAAATAATTCATTCCAATTATTTTTTATGGAAGGGTAACAATGGGATGGTTGTCTTTTTTTTTTTTTAGAGACAGAGTCTCACTTTATCGCCCTGGGTAGAGTGCCGTGGCGTCACACAGCTCACAGCAACCTCCAACTCCTGGGCTTAGGCGATTCTCTTGCCTCAGCCTTCCGAGTAGCTGGGACTACAGGCACCTGCCTCATGGGATGGTTGTCTTAATGACAGAACATGGTTCAATCAAGGCTGTGAAATGTTACTAATAAACATGCCACATTTTTTTCTGCTTACAAAAAAGACAAAAAGGGCAGTCTAAACTTTCACAATTATGTTGTCAACAAGTTAAACCCTGTCTTCAGGTCAGGCGCGGCAATTTTGGCTAAAGTGTATTTTGGCAGGGGAATTGATATTTCTTGTATTACTATAAAATTAATTCATCGCAGGTTTGTTCAAAATATCTGTATAGAGGGTACAGATGAATAGCATAGGGGAGAGATGTATATTTTGTCCAAAGATAAAAGGTTGTTATTACTGATAAGATGCTATCTTAGGAACACATATAGTCTTTGAAGTCTACATTTACTAGAACCATTGGAAAGTTAAAAAAAAAACCTCCAGCCTTAATGAAATGACAACTCGTGCTCACCCAGATTTTAACAAGTATCTGGATGTTTGGCATCGCATGTGAAGTTCCAGATGGTTGACTAGATTTCTCACTTTTCATTTGGATGTTTTTCCCAAGAGTTCCATTCAGTTTTAATGTTCATTCATGGAGACAATTCGTGGCAGACACATAAATTTTAGGGATATTCTTATCTTCTATTAACAGAGCATGAGTCATATTTGGGCATGCCATCTTTCAGCAGTTTAAAATAACATTTGTACACAATTAAATTATTTGCATATTTGTGTTTCTTGGTCTGAGGGGAAAAAACAAACTGCTTTTTCTTTCTACTTTCACTCAACACAGAATTCTCCTGTGACCAGATGTGTGGGGAATAACCACCAGCAGCTCGCCAGTGGTCACCATCTGGGCGTTCTACAACGTAACCCAATTCTGACATTTTCTACCTCGCGTTAAGAGTCAGATCCCACAGGTCAAGGGCTCAGTCACTCATAACTGCCCTCAAATTCAGATGCAATTATGAGACCAAAGTTTTGACTTGTGCTTCTGGCCAAATGGATATAAATTGGGAGTTCCTTTGATCCACTTCTCCGGTTAGATTAATTTGCTGGAATGGCTCACAAAACTCAGGGATACACATAAGTGTACCCATTTATTGGAAAGGTTATTACAGAGGGTACAGATGAACAGCATAAGTAAGAGCTGTGTATGAGAAGGGATGCAGAGACTCCATGCCCTCCTTGGGCACATTGCCCATTAGGTACCACTGTATATTCAGCAATCTAAGAGCTCCCTGAACTCCGCCTGTACTTTTGGGCGTTTATGGAGGCTTTATTACCTAGGCAGGACTGATTTCATCATTGGTCCTTGTGATCACCTCAACCTCCAGCTCCTTTTTCCTCTCCAGAGGTTAAGGGGTAAAGCTGAAAGTCTTGACCCTCTAATCATGACCTGGTATTTCTGGTGACCAGCCCCTATCATGAAACTATCTAAGGGCCATTAGCAACCAGTTGTCTCATTAATATACTGTTGATCCTCCTATCACTCTGGAGATTCAGAGGATTTTAGGAGTTGTGAACTGGAAACTGGGGTGAGGACTAAATCTATATTTCTTATTGTATCACAGTATCACACTTGATAACCCTTTAAACTTAGCCTTGTCCCTTACAATGATCTCAAAGTACAAGTTGACTCCATTTCAGGTAATATACAGAGTCTAAACTCTAGTGGGCACTCAATAAGTGTTTAATACCTTTACATTCACGTGTTGCTTAATGACAGGGATAAGTATTATTAGGAAAATTAATCAATGTCAAACATTATAGATTGTACTTGTACTTGCACAGACCTGGATGGCATGGTCTCTACACATCGAGGCTATATGATATAGCCTATTGCTCCTAGGCACCAAAGCTATCCGGCATGTTACTGTATTGAACAATGTAAGAAAACAGTTACACAATGCTAAGTATTTGCATGATAGGAATTTTTCGACTTCATTCTAACATGGGACCACTGTTGTACACGTGGTCTGTCATTGATGGAAAGGTTATGTGGCACATGATTATATAAACAACAGTAATTGAAGATAGTTTCAGAAAATAACCATAATAAGTAAGGTCTAGAAATCATACGGTAAAGGGGGGAAACCTACAAAAATATAGACAAGGCAATGCAGATACTTGAAATGCTGGGTATCTGCAGGAGTATTGTTTGGTCTGATTTGCATGATTTGTCTCTCTGACCATAATAAATAATCATCAACTTTCTTTGTTCACTTCACGCTGTCAGGCAGTAGGTAGGACATGAAATACAACAATCTGGGGGCATTTCATTTTACTTTCTGAAGTGCTGGCTGACAGCAACTCGACTGGGATCCTTTTTAACACACGAAATGAAATGTTAACAGTTTATAAATATTGTTTTTCATGGGAATAGAAGTGATAGAAAGGAAGCTCCCTTTAATGTCAAAAGCTATTAAACTGTGGATGTATTAATAAATAAGCTAACGAAGTTTACAGTGTTTTGTGCAGAAATGCTAATTTAGGTTACTGAATAAGCACTGGAATTGGGAAGCTGGGTTCTGGGCCAGACATTAAATATTTCTGAGCATCAGTTTCTTTGTCATCTCTAACATGTATGTGGGACGTACACGCATCATTTATAAAATATACAATTTGTGCCAATCAAATGCCTTGGAAAGTTCTTTAAATGAAGAACAAGCTTAAGATGTCTGTCATTAATAGGGAAAACTGTTTAACTTTCTGTATGGGAGAGTTCACCTAATTACTCCATAGGCTAATTTTGTGATGACAAGCACAGGAACTTTGCAATTCTGTGGGCCCTTCCAACACTGTTATAACAGCCCGTACATGTTGATATGTCAGCGCCAACTTTCATGCAAAATTATAGCCAATGGTGAGGGAATTGAGTGGCAGTTCTTCCCATCATAGGCAAACTTGCAGAGCTAGTCACAGAAACTGGCTCTTCTTGGATTCTTAGCTACTCATCTTACAATTTAATCAATCATTGACCTCTTTTGTTAGCACCCCAGTTTTGGTGTTGCCCTACCGGCAATTAAGAATCTCACATTTCAATTATTTTGTCTAACTCATCACATATGTTTTTGGCATTGTTAACTGAGGAAAGGAAAATGTACAGATCGGAATGTGATTAAACTAATGTTGTAGAAAGGAATAGTATATAGTCTTTTATCGTGACCATCAAAATCACGGATTTTCTTGTCTGTGGGTTGAATAGCAAATGCAAGCTGCTATTTAAAGATATTTAAATTAATATATGCCCTAAAAATTCACAGTTTTTGTTAGAAGTGGAAGCTGAATCTACTTAAGTTGAAAACAAAAATGTAAAATACAGTAATCTAATCCTTGGAGACTCAAGGACAAAGGCAAAAAATAATATGCCTCTGGTATTTGCTAACAGCAAGTGGAAAAATCTGTAAAACAATACAATTGAAATGTGAAAACCATTTCAAAATGATTTTTAAGTTCACTGTGACATGTTCAAATTAGTTCATCTTTGTTAAGAGTGTTAACTAAACAAACAAACAAAACCCCCACAACCCCCCCTTCATTTCTTGTAAAAGGATTGAATTGTAATAGTAACATCTGGTGAATAACCTTAGCTAGAAAAACAAGAATCAGCATGGACACTGCCTTCTTCTGCACCCCAAACTGCATATAATCTGATGTTAAGTTTGTTCAGGTTTCCTGTAACAGCTTACAGTCTTAGCACTCTTGGGCTGCTATAAAAAGTACCATGAAATGGGTGGCTTATAAATAGTAGAAATCTATTTTTCACAGTTTTGGAGACTAGGAATCCCAAGATCAGGGCTCTGGCAGATTCAGTGAGTGGAGAGGGCCTGTTTTCTGGTTTATAGATGGTGCCTCGCACAGCTGAATAGGGAAGGCAGCTTCTGTGTTTCTTGCTTAAGGACACTGATCCCATTCACAGTGGCTCTGCTCTTAGGACCCAATCATCTCCTATAGGCCCACCCTGGCAATACTTTAGAGGTTGCCTTTCAACATGTGAGTTTGTGGGTGGGTGGGGGCACAAGCACTCACATATTTGCATTTTCTTTCAACCATTCCTGTTATCACTCAGTTCATGCTCATCTGCTCAGTGGGCTCCTGCAATAATCTACACCTATTCTTGGCTCGCCCTTCGTACCCCATCCTTCCTCTGAAACTATTTGCATTCACTTTCACCATTGTCTTTGCAATAGGCAACTTGAATACAAATTCGGTTGTGATTTTTTTTTCCCCTAGGCTACTTTTTTCAACCTAATCATTTGCTACCCCCTCCCCACCCTTGCCATGCAATCTCGTTCTTCCCTCCCTGTGGCCTTCTGTGTATCAGCCCAGTGAACATTAGCAATTCCTTCTGCAAGAGGCGCTCTTTTGTGGTCTTTGACCAGGCTGTTTTTTTAGAGTGAAATTATTCTATCCTGATGACCTAGTGAACACGTATTCTAAGGTCACCCTCCTTAGAGAATCATTCCTGATTCCTCGAATTTGCGCAGGAAAAGCAGCCACATTCCTCTCCTGTGTGTTCCATTGTACTTTGTAAACTCATTTTCTGTACTTATTTATTTTAGTTTCTGTCTCATACTTTCACAAAACACATATTTATCACCTTTTTTAAATTATTATTTCAGATTGATATGACGGTACAAATGTTTAGGTTATATTGTTTTCATTTCTAAGGTAACGTTCAAGTTGTAGTTCAGCACTTCACCCAGGGAGCGTGCTGAACACCCTCACATTGTGCACATTAGGTGAGATTACCCATCACCCTCCTTTCTCCCCTTTCCCCTTCACTAGATTATACTGTGTTTTCCTTTCATGTGGGCATGTAGTTGTTTAGATATTGGTTTCCTATTAGTGCTGAGTATATGAGATACTTTTCCCCCATTCTCATGATACTTTACTAAGAAGAATGTGTTTCAACTCCATCCAGGTGCACACAAAAGGTATAAAGTCTTTTCTTATGGCTGAATAGAATTCCATGGTATAGACATACCACAGTTTATTGATCCATTCACGGGTTGATGGACACTTGGGTTGCTTCCACATCTCAGCAATTGCGAAGTGAACTGTGATAAATATTCCAGTTCAAATGTCCTTGTGGTAAAATGACTTTTTTTTTTCTTCTGGGTAGATACTTAGTAACGGGATTGCAGGATAAAATGAAAGATCTACTTTTAGTTTTTTTAAGATTCTCCATACTTCTTTCCACAGAGGCTGTATTAGTTTACAATCTCATCAGCAGTGCAAAAGCGTTCCTTTCTCTGTGTATCCATGCCAGCATCCGCAGGGTTGGGATTTTGTCCTGTGGGCTAATCTCATGAGTTAGTTGATATCTCAACATGGTTTTGATTTGCATTTCTCTGATGATTAGGGAGGATGAGCATTTTTAAATGTGTTTGTTGGTTATTAGTCTGTTGAGCATCATCTTTGCTGTGGTAGATATTGGAGGGAAGTAATGGTGTAACTGGGAAGGGAATGGTGACCATAGGTCACTGGGCACAAAAGACAGGTGAGAGGTCAGAAATTTTGCAGGGTGTTAGGCAGAAGTCAGTCATGGATGGCTTTGTTTATGTTAATAATTGTATAGATTTATTTCTGTAGGTTATGGTGAAGATTTTCTAAAAATTGTCCGTGGTATTAGAGCCTTTTGGAAACATCAGTATCATCGACGAATTTGGAATGGGGAGAAAGACGGAGAATCAAATTGATGCAGAGATGGGTGGTGCATGTGGCTCAAGGAGTAGGGTGCCAGCCCAATATACTGGAGGTGACGGGTTCAAACCCAGCCCAGGCCAAAAACTGCAAAAAAAAAAAAAAAAAGAAAGAAAGAAAGAAAATAGAAAAAAAAATTGATGCAGAGACATAAGGGAAGAGAAGAAGCAGGTTGATCAGTGAGGTGCCCACTTCAATATTCTAGGTAATGGGTAGTAATCTCTGAGGTAGACTAACAGCAGTTGACGTGGAGAAGAAAGAGTGGATAAAAGCGAAACTTAGGTAGTTGTAAATTCACGCCCAGGTTTTTGCTTGGTGTTGGGAATTGGGAGATGAATAAACCAGAATGATCCCCAACCTTCTAGTTTAGACCACTGGAAAGAAGGAAAGCCTTTGTATAAGAGTGGAAGAAAGGGAGGAATAGCAGCTGTGGAGAAGAAGCTGGGTGGAGTTTGGATATTCTGGACTTATATATATTTGTGCAACCACTTTCTGGATATATCTAGTAGAGTGAAGCATTACTGTTCACGAGGAAGAGCTGATATGTTTTAATAGTCTAGAGTAGATGTGCAGGGTGGCACCTGTGGCTCAAAGGAGTAGGAAGCCGGCCCCATGAGCCAGAGGTGGCAGGTTCAAACCCAGCCCCGGCCAAAAAATGCCAAAAAAAAAAAAAAGAGAGAGAGAGAGAGAGTAGATGTACATAAGAGCAATTTCCTGGGGATAACTTAAAATGTGGGAAGGAGAGGTTGAGAAAATATTCTTGAAGAAACTAATTAGAGGCAAAGATAAGAGAAATGAAGATGGATGCTGTTTAGTGGCTAAGTCTTTGTCTTCTATTTGATCTTCTTTAAGGTTTGTTCCATTTGTCCAGTTCTTTCTTTCTTTTTCCCTTGTCAGTATCCTATTCAGTTTCCTATCTTTCTTTTGAGGATACTGTAATTACCTTTATGGCAACAATCTTAAAAAAAAATAAAGACTTTTAGGTTTCTAATGCATTGTTTTGAGTATACATATTCTTTTTTTATTAAGAAACTTTGAGTTGTTAACTACCTATACAACTGTGTTGCAATTGAACTTCCAAAGAGTACATTATCCCAATGAAAAAAAAAAGAGTTTGATAAGTAATAACCAGGAAAGAATCACAACCTGTTAGAGAGTTATGCCCTGGCAGAGTAACAAATGAAATAGGGTTTAAATCAACACCTATTTAAAAGAAAAAAAAATGTGTCAGATGACAGGATCATTTACCTGTGATGACATTATTAGATAGAAAGTCTAAGAAAATTTACCTTTTGCTGTTAATTAGATGCATCTTATTTGATTTGTTCATCAAAACTGGCCATACAATCCTGGCTGTCAAAAGAAAAAAACAAGTGTTGGCCAAGTGTGTTGGCTCACACCTGTAATGCCCACAGAAGGCTTAGGCGAGAGACTTGCCAGTGGCCAGGAGATCAAGATCAGCCTGGGCAATATAACCAGAACCCATCTCTACAAAAAATAGTTTTAAAAAATTAGCTAATGTGGTAGTGTGTACCAGTAGCTACTTGGGGTACAGGGAAAGGAGAATCACTTAAGCCCAGCAGTTGGAGTCGGCAGTGCGCTATGACGGTGTGACAGCACTCCAGCCAGAGAGACAGAGCCAAACTTTGTCTCTAAAGAAAGATGAAAGAAGTGTTAAGATGTGCATCTGTGAACATCTGTCTCTTCACTCTTTCCCATTTTGAGTTCTATTTGTGATTTCTATGACGGTCTTCTGAATTTAGCTTTCAGAAACATCTGTCCAAACAAGCCCGTATCTAGTTGCAGTCACTCCCTTTCTATTTCTACTATTTCTTTTACCCTTAAACCACAGCATCAGCTCCTTCCTGGGTCTCCAGCCTGACAACCTTTAAACACAAGAGTGGCCCTTTCTGTAGCCTGGTGACCTTCAGACTGGAACTGTATCGGCGCCTCCAATCTGGGCTTCCACCCTGCCAGCCCCCTGTAGATCCCGGGTGTGCCAACCTGCTGACCACACGAGGGATTCTTAGAATAAACAGCCTGATATACACACACACAGTCTATGGGTTCTGTTCTCTGGAGAACACTCACCAATATGCTAGTGAGAGGTGTTCTCCTCCCACCAGGTAATGTTAGGGAAGATTAAAGCATGTGCGGGGACACGAGCCATACTTACAACTGAATTTTTTCTGAGACAACAGTTACAGGATCAAGCTTGTTAGTCAGGAATTCTCTGTGTTGGCATTTTCAGTACTTCTCAGCCTTGCCTCTTCCAAACCACCTTGTACACTGCAGCCAGAGCATTTTTCTAAAAGCACAGATATGAATGAGATATTACCTTCTATGGGATTCTTTGATAACTCTACCTAACTTTTTGAAAGAAACCATTGTTGGCATGGTCTACATGGCTGTGTTCCTCTCCTGTCCTCCCTTCCTCACACCCCATGATGAAGCTGAGACAAGCTACCCATTGTTTTCCACAGATGCCAATGCCGGGTATCCCTTTTAAACGTTTTTAATCTTCAAGCTGTTGCTTTTGACTGGAACACTCTTCCCTGATTTTTCTCCTCAGTGAGAAACCACTTATCCTTCAAGTCACAGCTCCAGCAGTCCAGGGAGAGCCTTTCCTTCTTGTTTTGACTAATATTGAATATTTTCTTCTCTACGTTCTCACCGAGCTATTTTTAGGTGACCAGGGCTCATGCATCTCAATGTCCCACTCCCATCCTGTCTTCCCATTCCCAGCACCACACCTGTACTGCAAGTGACGACCAACGCTCATGTTTACCGCTGCCCAGGGACACCTTGACACCAGCCCAGCAAGGCTCTTTGTGAGAAATCTCATGCTTGCTTGATCGAACAGAAACAATCTATATAACACGGAAATAAGCAATAAAGATAACAAAGGCATTCTGTATGTAGAAAGGCTTATGAGAAAACATAAGAATACAGCAAAGAAAAAAAATTATTTTGAGACAGTCTCACTCTGTTGCCCAGCCTAGAATGCTGTGACATCAGCTAAGCTCTCAGAAACCTCAAATTCCTGAGTTAAAGTGATCCTCCTGCCTCCGCCTCCCAAGTAGCTAGGACTATAGGCACCCACCACCCCATCTGGATAATATTTCTCTTTTTAGGAGAGATGAGGTCTCACTCTTGCTAAGGCTAGTCTTGAGCTCTTGAGCTCAAGCTATCTTCCCGAGTACCGGGTCATCAGTTTAGCTCACAACAACCTCAAACTCCTGGGTTCAAGTGATCCATCTGCCTCAGCCTCCTGAGTAGCTAGACTATAGGTGCCCACCACAGTGTCAAGGTGCAGCTAATTTTTCTATTTTTAGTACAAAAACCAGCTAAGGCTTGTCTCAAACTTCTGAACTCAAGCGACCCTCCCACCTCAACCTCCCAGAATATCAGCATTTCAGGTGTAAGCCATTGCACCTTGCCAAAGAAAAATGTTTTCAAGTTGATCAAGAAGTATTTGATCATGTTAAAAGAAAACAGAATTCAGGATATGTTGCACATACCATCACGGGAGAATGTAGACTTGGGATCCGTAATGATTCATACTCAGGAAATGTACAAGTTTGGAGTCATCTGAGCATTATTCATTCAGAAACTTTGTAAGATTTCCTCCCATTCTTTTGTCAATAAATTTGTTGTTCTTTAAGAGAATTACTTTCTTAATGGAAGCAAAGAGTGCCTGAAAAGAAGGATCACTGAAGGACTATTAGTTGAATAAGTGAGTAAAAGAATGGAGGCAGACAATAAAGGCTGAACTAATCAGCCTTTGGTTTACTGTAATACTGAGATTCAGCAAAACAAACCTTGGCGATTCTCAGGGCTGAGAGCATGAAGGGAATGGGACTTTTCCTGTCTCGTATTGATCGTCTCCTCTTATCCTTCCTTAGTGGGAGGCACTTAAAGTTATCTCATTTGACCTTAATAACAAATATAAAAGGTAAATATTACTATCTTCTTTTAATGGATAAAGGAAATCTGTCTCAGAGGAGCCAAGTATTTGTGCGAAGGCTCACATTTAGTAGTACCAGACCGCCAATGCTCTTTCCACTCTGTATGTAAAGACAGGCCCACACCTGTATGAAGTCTTTCACTGAAGCTGAATGAATCTACTTGGCCTCCCTTGATGCACCAGCCCTCCAGCCCCTGTGCCTACCATTTTCTGCCATGTTGTGTGACCTCCATTCTTTAGGGCTTGAGTCAAACTCTTCCTGTGAAGCAGCTTAGCTCTAGTCCATTGCTTCTGAACCTCATGGCTAAAACATGGTGAGCCAGGTAATTATTGAAGGGCTGGCCTGTGCATGTGGGATATTCACCAGCATGCCTGGACACTGCTCACCAGACACCAGTAGCATTTTCCTTCCCAGTTGTAACAACCTAAAATGTTTTCTAAGCTGTGCAAAATCACCCTCAGTTGAGAATTGCTGTCCTGGTCTATCTTTCTTCAGGTATTTTTCCTAATCTCTCAGAAGCCTCCTTGAAAACCACTGCCATTTCTTGGTGATCTCATTATTTGCAATTAAGCCTGAGCTTTGTTAAGAGCTCCTTTTCCTCCTTTTTCTTATATTTTTATTCCTGTACTGATACTTAATTTTTTATGACTATAACTTCCTTTTTGACTTTTCAAAGAAGTTTCTTTGACATAGAAACAAAGTCCTTACTCAACCTTAACAAGCTCTTGTGTTTTCCACGGGCATGCAAACATTTGATGATTTGATTGTTTTGTGGCATGAGAATTTGGATTAATTTATGATGTAAAACTATTAAAAATGCCTAATAAAGTTCAGCAGCAGCTCAAGTCACAGGGGAGGCTAATAACAGACAGACGCTATCCACTGTTTACATTTTGCCAGTTCCCAGGTTAATATCTTAAACAACCACAAAAATTTGAGTTTCTACCTCGTTTCTCTATTTTATTGGCAAAATCAAGAGAAAAGAAAATTGAGGTGAATTAATAAATCATGAGATATTTCATATTTACATTCTAGTAGTATAAGAGCCAAAGTCACTGTTTGCCAGAAAAAGGTATAGAAAGACATTTTGTAAATTTTTGCAACTTTTTTTTCAATTTTTTAAAACCTTACTGGAGGGGGCATTCACCTTTCAACATTTTCCACCAGTGTGAATGGGAAGATTCTAACATCTTTCAAGGGCCTGGACCCTTGGTCTACTTTACAAATCTTGAGTTTAGGTAGGAATTGTAATTTTGTAGTCTCATACAATTACTTTAAGTACCATTACTGTGGTGAAAATTCCTTCAGAGCAGAAAGAGAACTCAATAGAGTTTATTTATTTTATTTTAAAAATTTTCTAAAAGCAGGTAAATATATATCATAAAATTTACTGTCTTACCCCTTTTTAAGTGAGCACCTCAGCATTCACATTGTTGTACCTCCAACCTCTAGAACCCTTTCCTCTTGCAAAACTGAAAATCAGTACCCATTAAACAACACTCCATTCCCCCTTACCTTCAGCCCCTAGAAGTAATGATCATTCTACTTTCCATCTCTATGAATTTAACTACTCTTGCTACCACATATAAATTTCATTATGTAGCGTTTTCTTTTTGCGATTGGCTCATTTTACTTACCATAATGTCCTCAAAGTTCATCCATACGGTGGTGTGTGTCAGAATTCCCTTCCTCTTTAAGGATGAGTAATAATCCATAATATTCTGTTGTGTTTATATACTACATTTTGTTTATTCATTCAACCACTTGAGTTGCTTCCACCTCTCGGCTATTGTGAAAAATGCTGCTATTGCTCATGACCCCACAAAGGGTTTTGTTTTTCCTCTAGGCTTCATTGCTTACTGTACAGAAAACCAATTATGGACATAATGAAGATTCTGAAAGAAGAAAGAATATTTATTTGCAGATGAGGTCAACTAGGAGATGGGAGAACTGCCTCAAATCCATCCCCCAGCTGATGAGGTTAGAACTTTTTTATAAGAGATGAAATGATGTATGATGTGATTAAGCAGCACTACACATTTGGGGGGAGTGCAGGGCATGGGAGCACAGTGAGAAATCATATTGGCGTGTACATTACATTACCGAGAAATGGAAGGTAAGCCCCTCCCAGGGTGGAGATTTTAGTGGTATGATGACCAAGGGATTGGTATCGGTCATCCCTTCAGTCTTGTGCCTGGAGGGTCATGGGGAATAGTTTGCAGAACACGTCATTGGGCAAGATGTGTAGTGGAATCCACTTATCTCGACTCTCAGAACAATCAGGTGGTGTAAGGCTTTGTATTTATCTCATGGCTTCAAGGAGGCTCTACTGTTTCTGAAAAAGAACTCAAAGGGAAAGGATCAGTGGAACAGAAAATTACCAAGTTCTGGTCTGTAATCTTTCTGGCTGTGGAAGTCAAAACTTAAGAGAACTGCAAAAAAGGCACCTATGTTTTTGGAGCCAGTTTGAGCATGTGTATCCAAATATGCCTTTGAGATCCTGTTTGAAACTTTTTTTGGTATACACCCAGAAGTGGTATTGTTGGGTCATATGGTAATTCTATTTTTAACTTTTTGAGGAAACATGATACTGTTTCCCATAACAGGGTCACCACTTCACATCCCTACCAATGCTCAAAGGTTCCAATCTCTCCATATTCTTGCTGATAGCAGTTATTATTGTTTTTTTAATAATTACCATCCTAATAGTAGCCATGGTTCTGGTTTGCATTTAACTAATGATCTGTGTTGTTGAGCATATGTACAAGTTCTTGTTCATTTGTAGATCTTCTCTGGAGAAATGTTTATTCAAGTCTCTTGCCCATTTTTAAATTGGGTCATCTGTTTTTTATTGTCACTGAATTATGGGAGTTCTTTCTGTATTCTAGATATTAACTCCTTTCATATACATGATTTGCAAATATTTTCTCCCATTCTGTAGGTCACCTTTTCACTTCCCTGATTGTTTACTTTTTTTTTTTTTTTGAGACAGAGCCTCAAGTTGTCACCCTGGATAGAGTGCTGTGGCATCACAGCTCACAGCAACCTCCAGTTCCTGGGCTCAAGCAAGTCTCTTGCCTCCGCCTCCCAAGTGGCTGGGACTACAGGCGCCCGCCACAACACCCGGCCATTTTTTGGTTGCAGCCGTCATTGTTGTTTGGCGTGCCCGGGCTGGATTCAAACCCGCCAGCTCAGGTGTACGTGGCTGGTGCCTTAGCCCATTGAGCCACAGGCGCTGAGCCCCCTGATTGTTTACTTTGATGCCCAGAAATGTTTGATTTTAATCTGGTCTAATTTATCTGTTTTTACTTTCACTCCCTTTGCTGTTAGTGTCAGATTCAAGACATCATTGCCAAATTCAATATCACAAAGGAACTCTGTAAAACTGATCTTCCTTACAAACCTAGAATTCAGAAATTACTTTCTTGTTGAGTGACTGAATAACTTAAATATTAACCACCAACCCAATCGTCATGAAGTTTCTCCATTACAATTCCACAATGGCTGTAATAATTTTCTTTTGGTAAAACCTGTGCAAGTTTGCTCTTGCCTCTCTCTCTCTCTCTCCCCACCTCCATGCCTGCCTTTCACTCTCAGCTCTAGCTCTTGTGCTCTTTTGCAAACTGCATACTCTCTTACTGTCTTTTAATCTTATATTACAGGCTATTTTCATCAAAGCTATGTCTCTTTATGTAAAAAAAAAAATTCACCAAATAATATAGTGTAGAGTTTAAAATCTCAGGGACCATGTTTTTCTCACTGCCTGCCACATATTAAGAGCTTAGTAAATACATATTGAATTAATAAAGCTATAAAATAGGTAAGTTCCTTAACCTGTCTTATTCATAAAGCAATTCATCAATCTTACATTGAAATATAATTTAATTACATTTATCCCTTAAATTTTTGTGAGGATTACATGAAGAAAAAGTGTATACATAGGTTTGGCAATACTCAGTTGGCAATAGTGATTATTCAGGAATGATATTGATCAATTATTGCTTAACAAGAAATTAGACTTGCAGGATCCAGGAAATCCTTAAAACTGGGAATACTGAGACTAAATACCTGCATGATACTTTTAAAAAGATACCACCATTAGGGTTTCATATTTGTTGGGAAGACAAGTTTAGATAAAAACATGTACATAAAAAGAAGCATGATCAGCTGGGAGTGAAGCAAATGTTTGTGCCTATGGGAGTTCCGGGAAAGGGCGATAACCACGGAACTGAATAGCCCAGAAAGCTTCATGGAGGTGACAAGCTTGTGCTGTTTCTTGATGGACAGCTGCATTTGGATGACAGCAGAGGAGGAGGCACACTTGCCAGGACAGGGGACATTTGAAGTATGGTGACTCTATCTATCTGCCTTCCTTGTCTGGATGCCCTTACATGTCAGGCTATGGATTCTGTCCTTCATCTTACTGGTTGGGGCCTAGAAAACTTGTTAACTTGTTCTGTAAAAGACAAGGCAGTAAATACTTCAGGATCTGCAGCCACAAACATTTTCTGTGGTATAGTCTTCTTTGTTTCTTTTTTTCTTTAATGCTTTTTAAAAATGCAAAAAACATTTTTAGCTCTCAGGCTATCAAAAAATGAGCCACAGGCTGGATTTGGCATAGTTCACTGACCACAAGGCTCTAGCAAAGATTTTTGAGCAGTTACTTGACGTGACCTGAGGTGCATTCTAGGAAAATGGCTGAGGGTACCAAGAATCACCTTACATATCTTTCCTTTCTGGGACTTTGCATTGTCAGGGAAAACGTGTTTTACTAATTTAACTGGAGGGACAAGGCTTCATATTTTCAGGTTGTGTGTACAGAGAAGAGAATGCTGCTATCACCAAGAAGATTACAGTATACAGTTTCATTAATGTTTTCATCTCACCCTCCATTTGTTGGCTTGTAATGGTGTCATAATTGCTATTAATAACATACAAATGACCAGGTGCAGAGGTGCATACCTGTAATCCTAGCACTCTGGGAGCCTGAGGCAGGAGTTCAAGACCAACCTGAGCAAGAGTGAGACCCTGTTTCTACTAAAAAATAGAAAAATTTGTCTGGAATTGTGGCTGGTGCCTGTAGTCCCAGCTACTCAGGTGGTTAAGGCAAGAGGATCGCTTGAGCTCAAGAGTCTGAAGTTGTCATGAGCTATGGCACCACAGCACTGTACCCAGGGCAGCAGAGGGAGACTCTGTTTCTAAATAATAATGGTAATAGTAGTAGTAGTAGTAGTAGTAGTAACAATACAAATGGGTACATTAGAGGTGCTCTATGGTTAAAAGATTGGATTTAGGAAGTGAAAATGCTTTATGGATTCTATAATAAAGAAGTTTTATGGTAGCCAGTGAAGAAGCAAATGTTATTAGAAGTGTAGATTCTTCTAGTATGGTCATAAAATGTGGCAGCCTTTATGTTGGCAACTTAATTCCACAAGTTTCATGCATTTGTGTTTAAAAGTAATTCCATCAAAATCAAAATATGGAATCAAAGATATATATTGTCCCTTTACTGATTCCTTATTAATGGTTACCAAAGAGGATTGAGTCAGCCTTACAGAAAGACCAATTAAGTATTTTGCTGTATGATCAAAATTAAGTCCCTTCATCTTTAAAGCAGTGTGGGGAAACCCAAATGATTGGAGTGTGCGCTGGTTGATTTTATGTTACAGTCAGGCCGTCATAGCCAGATATTTGATCAAACATGATTCTAAGTGTTTCTGTGAAGATACTTTTAAGTAGAGATTAACATTTAAACTATCAGAATTTGAGTAAAGTGGATTATTCTCCATAACGTGGATGAACCTCACCCAGACAGATGAAGGCCTAACAGGAAAAAGAACGACCTTCCCCCAAGCAAGATGGAACTCTGCCAGCAGACTGCCTTTGGGCCCCAACTACACTCAGCTAGCCTAGCCTATGCATTTTGGACTTCCCTCTATCATCATGAGAGCCAGTTCCTAAAATCTCTCTCCCTCTCTTTGTCCTTGTGAGTGTGTATTTGTATATGCATACAACATCTATGTGTATGTGTGAATATGTGTACAAATAGCCTGTTCTGTTTCTCTGGAAGACCCTAACACAGTGTGTGTGTGTAAGATTGTGGGCGTGGGGTGTCTAACTTGGCATATACGTTGTATGGTATATATAAAATTAACTTTTGGTGATGGAAGGATGAGCTGGCGGGTAAGGAGGAACCTCCCGGAGCGATTGAAATCAAAGCCCATACACACGTGTGCTGTAGGTATTAAGCCGATGAACAATAAAACCAAGTAACCACTTTGGATGTAAGTTCTCAGAATAGAATCATATAAATATTAATAGATTCTGGAGAATTATAGGCTTTGATATGGTATTTGGTATCCTTCCCAGAGGGCATATAAGTAATTCTCTTCACGAAATAGTGGCAAGGATTTTTTTTTTCCTTGATGGCTAATGACCTCTAAAGCCATTCAATAAACTTAATTTTTTTGCTTTTTACATTTATTAGTCATTATCAAGCGCAAGTGATCTTCATAAATTCACAGTGACTTAGTTTAGTTCAAGCAACATTTGTTGAGTAACTACCATCTGCTTTTACTAGGTACCGTTCAAAGACAAACAAGACAAAGTTCTTTCAAGAAACAGGTGCATGTTGGTTCATAACATACTCTTACAGCCTTGAAATAAAGGAAGGAAGGAAGGAAAAGAGAAGGAAAAGAAAGGGTGGAAGGAAGGAAGGAAGGAAAAGAGGACGAAAAGGAAGGATGCACGGCAGGAGGGGAGGGAGGGAGTGAGTGAGGAAGAGAAAGTACATATTTGACATGTGCCCTTGCAATATGCACAATAGGTGAAGTCCCTAAATTAAGAGTAGAGTATAAATGTCTTAACACAATGATTAAATAAGTGAGGTGAACACCATGTTAACCAGTTTGATGTAAGCATTCCAAATTGTATATAAAATCATCACATCATGTCCCATAAATGCAGTAAGGTACACAGTTACGATCTAATAAAAAAATTAAAAAAGAAGAAAAAGTACATAGGATGGATAGCCCAAATACATTGTCTTACACAGAAAATAAAGCAAATTTTTATTTTAATTCCAGTGAACACTGATTCTCTAATACAGTGTGCAAATGAAAGTTACTCAAGCTTTACTATCCCTACTGGATATGTTCTGTGAAAATGGAACAGGACAGGTGTGCCTTCGTGAAGAAAATAGACAAAAAGACTTGGTAAAAATGACACGCTGAGATGGACAGACACATATGAGGAAGTCCACCGTGGGGACTCTAGGCAGATAGGAAGGGGATGGAGCCTGAGAAGACACCGCAGTGGTGCTCATGGCACGCCACCTTCCCACCTGTCTTCTAGAGGACCTTGGTATTTATTTGGTGATTGCCCAAAATGCCTTGAGTGTGACCTAACTTATAATGAAGATTACTCATGGGAAGGTTTCCCTTTCTGCTACTTCTTCCCTTCAAGCTGTCACTGCTGTTATGATTTTCCGGTGCTCTCTGTGCCTGCTTCTTAGGATTTGTAGATCTTTCTTTCTCAAACTTGGCTGTTTGAGCAGCCAAGTTTCACGGGTATAGTGAGGAACATGTAAGGGACTTTTAAACATAGAGCTATCTTTTGCACCATGTCCTTGAAAAAAGAGTAACATTGGTCTGGCCATTTACATTGTGGAAAGAGGAGAAAATTTGTTTTTTAGAACACCCAAACTATTGGCTCCACCACAATTCTAAAATAAACTGTCTTGCTATTTGAACCATGGGAACGATGGTTTATTTTCTACCTCTCTTCAGAGGGAATTCAATCATTCCCTCTGTGAAAAAATATTAAGTGTCAGAACACGTTCACCTGTGCAGAAAAAATTTGAAGTGCTTTTTGTGAGAACCTGCTGGTAACCACAACTTTGCATTGCTTGGAATTCATGAATAAGTACTGGTTAAATCCAGGGAGCAGTTTCTGCTCCCATGGTGTCTTGAATATGAAGGGTATGTGTTATCTCAGCCCCAATGTGTATGTAGTACGACCAAAGGAAGGAATCTGATGAGGGCAGCATTTTGAGCCACAAGTTATCAGCAGATCACTGAGTGGTGTGGCAATGTTCCAACCAGACATAGTTTCTTTTATGTTGCAAACAAAGGTGGTTCTTTTCTCCATGTTTGAAATCTATCCTGATATAGATGATTTCTTCTACTAGGCTACTGGCTGATTTAAATGGATATTTCCTTAACTAATACCGTAAACTTATAGATTATAATATATAGTGTATATTCTTATATCTTATATTAGTATATATACATTACCTATATTACTATGAAAAAATGTATGTAATTATCTGAATCTTTTGGCTGCCCAAATTAATGTGTTGAAATTCTAACCCCCAAAGAGATGATATTAGGGGAAGAGGTCTTTAAGAGATGCTATGTTCTGAATGTCTGTGTCCTTCCAGAATTGTGTATTAAAATTGGATCTCAAATATGTTGGTATTAAGAAGGCCTAATACCTTAAGAAGGTTGAGAGGTGCCTAAGAGGATAAAGCCGTCTTCAATTGGATGAGTGATCTTCAAAAGAGGCCTAAGGAATCTTGGTTGTCCCTTCTACCATGTGAGTGTGACAGCAAGAAGACCCATCTGCGAAGCAGAGAGTGAGCCCTCATTGGACCCTGAGTCTGCTGGCGTCCTGACCTTGGACTTCCCAGCCGCCAGCACTGTGAGAAATAAACTCACAAGTCCCTGTTGTTTGTAAATTGCCCTGTACAAAGTATTTTATTCTAGCAGTCTCACACACATACACATGCATACACACACATATTTAATTTATTATTATTATTATTATTTTTTTTTAGCCAATGACTTGCAGGTAACAGTATTTACCTAGCTGTGTTCAGAAATCTAGTTGATGAGTAATGGAAGATGATTCTTTTTGTGTAAATCAAATATTGGTGATTATTTTTATTAAATCCCCTCTTTTAAGTTTACTTATATTTTAATGTTTCAAGCTTGACATTGGCAAACACTAGCTGCCATCAGTTAAAACAGCCCTTCTAGTAGCTTAGCTTATAGCAGTTTTAAACTCCCCAAATAAATTCAACCCCAAATAGTTTGAGCACATAGTTTTGGGCTTGTGTTCTTAATATTACCAATATCTGAAGTTAAGTGAGATCTTAGATGCTGCAACTATCATTCTTCTATCTTGAACCACTTTACAAACATTTTACTTCTGATTTTGTTGTTTGAAACTTTTACACATTCTTTTCTTTCTTTCTTTTTTTATTTTTATTTATTTATTTTTTTATTAAATCATAGATGTGTACATTAATGCAATCATGGGGTACAATGTGCTGGTTTTATGTACAATCTGAAGTATTTTCTTTCTTTTTTTTTTTTTTTGTAGTTTTTGGCCAGGGCTGGGTTTGAACCTGCCACCTCTAGCATATGGGGCCGGCGCCCTACTCCTTTGAGCCACAGGCACTGCCCACAATCTGAAATATTTTCATCAAACTGGTTAACATTGCCTTCACGGCACCCTCTTAGTTATTGTGTTAAGACATTTATATTCTACACCTAGTGAATTTCATGTGTACCCTTGTAAGATGCACCATAGGTGTGGTTCCCCCAATTACCCTCCCTCTATCCATCCTCCCCTCCCCCTCCCTTTCCCCCATATCTTGGGCTATAATTGGGTTATAGCTTTCATGTGAGAGCTATAGATTGGTTTTATGGTAGGGCTGAGTACATTGGATACTTTTTCACACATTCTTTTCTAGCCTTCACTCCCACTAATAATGTGGTAAGCCGTTCCTTCAGCCACAGGCTGTGGATCATTAATGTAATTATGGTCTGTTGCTTGAGCTCTGAACTCCTACTGCATACGAGTCTCCCAAAAGTGGTTACTCACAGGTACATGGCAGTACAGTGGGGTACAGAATAGACATACTTCGATCTTACTGTTTGCAAAATACTAACTTAAAATAGGAAAATCTTCTTAGTATTGGAGTTGAGACTTCTTAGTAATAAATAAAGATTCTCAGTATTTGAGTTTGGATTTGTGATGAAATTCAAATTTGATAAGTTCTATTTATAAGCATTGTGAAAAATTAAAGTTACATAATGTCTCACATTTTGGTATTATATAAATGTTTAGACAATTGTAAAGCACCAAAGGACATTTTGATAATGAAATATATCTTATTTTGGATAATAATATATTCTTCAGAAGTTTTTCATAGATTTTATTTAAGTTATATAATGTTCTTTTGAAGTAGCTTGGATGTATCGGTAAGGATGATTCTGAACTGCACTGCTTTACTGCTTTTACTTAAATATTTGATAAATATATAGTGTCTGCAAAATTTTAGATATCATAAAATTGCTTGTCTGCTCCTTAGGGATAACGTCTGGATGATCTAAGATTTATACTTTTTTTCTAATAACATTTTCTAATCCTTATCTATATATGAAACTATATAGAATAAACTGTAAACTGTATGTAAAAAAAGAAATATATCCATTTAGTAAGTTGAAATGGAGACCCTTTAGGGAGAGTCAAGTAAATTACAATATTTATAATGTAAGAAGATACATCATTTACAATGGAGGTGGACTAATTTCAAGTCATTCCCATGGAAGTTTGCCTAAGTGTCCAGTAAGGAGAACTTACCTAAGGGCACTAGTAAGTATTAATTGCTGTAATAAAATTAAATCTAGTTACTAGAGGACCAAGATTTAGGTTGTGATTTAAATGAAGGTTTTCATGTTGTTTGGAGACATAGATATTTTAATCTCCCATCAAGCTCCTACTAATAAAACAAAACAAGAAAAGAAATGAGAAGCATCACGCTGTGTGTGCCACTTCCATCCTCCTTAGATGTTCCATTGTTCGGTGGAAAACCTTTCGTATTGATCCTCTGCAATACATTTCTATGGAGATACATTTTTTTATAGAGACACATTTTTATCTTATAGATTTTACCTTTCTAGTCTTTTTAACAGTCCTTCATTCTTGCCCGAGTTGGAGGCATGTGCCACGCTGTTTCATGTGCCCCTGATATGAGCCCTGCTGCCTGACTATTAATAACAGTATCAAGAAAAATGGATTAAGTGAAAAAACACTAAAAACAGCATGAGTAGGAATCTCGAAACATTTTCAACTTCTACAAAAGTATTGATATCTCTTGGACTACTTATACAGACCAATGGATTTAAATTTTGTGACTTCTATGAAGTACGTTGATTTGGACTCCCTGATGAGTTGGTAATTCTGTGTTAAAAAACAAAAAGCATAACATAGTCTAGGATTTATTAGGTTGGGTGAATATAGTTAAGAATAGCTTCAGAGCTGATTTTAACACCTAAGTTCCACTTCTAGGGTTGTAATATAGTAAAGTGAATTGAGTGAATTTAAAGAGCGTGATTTGAATGAGATCATCTAAGAATGACTCAAAGAAAATCAGAAGAGTATTGAGTGGCGATTGTAGAGAGAAAGAATGAAATAAAATTCAAACTGTAAAAAGGACTTTGAAGTGGATAGCTACCGTACGCGTTAGTAATTTGAGTTGAAATCTAAAGGACTTTAACATTTGGGGATCTCCTTCAGCAGCATTAGTCTAATATAATTTAAAGAGAGGGAATAGATACAATTTGTAAAACTCCTTTTGGAAGATGTAGCCGGAAGCTGGATGAGAATAAGCAATGTGTGAGTTCTCTTCACTTTGGGTGCAGGGGGACCCTTGTTAAAGGGAGGCACACTTGTTAAATTCGGGAAAGAAGTAGGTCTCTCCAGGATGCTCACATATCTATTTTCCTAAAATAAGACAAGTACATGTCATTGGAGAGAATTTTTCTATCTTACAGATCATTATGGATCAATATAATCTCTGCCTGCCTGGCCTAGTGGGTACTATTCTGGGACTTCATCTCTTGAGCTTAGCTCTTCTTGTCTTTGAGAGCAATTCTTCTTTCAGTAATTCAGGCATCTCTCAGGGGTCGTGGAAGTTTATTCCGAGATTTGGATTCCCTGTGCAACATGTCACCTCTGTGGCAGTTCCACGCATCTGTGGACATGTGTGCGTCATCAGCTTCTCAGAGATATCCATCTACGCCTTCCAAAATTCTCCTCTGTAGGAGGCAGATGTGACTCCTGAGTTTGCCCAACTAATGCTTTTCATTAATTGACTTTTATCCATTTCTTTAGCAGTTCAAGAAAGTTTTCTCAAGGCCATTCAATCTTCTGGGACTAACCATCCCATAGAGCATTGATTTTCAGCCAGTGTGCCACCGTACCCTGGTGTGAAAGGTTTTTAGGTGTGCTGAAAAAAATTTGAAAGATCATTAAATTAAACAATTTTTGAAAGTACAGTAAGTATATTCTTTACCTTTTTTTTTTGCCAACATAATTTAAGTGTGCCGTGAAAGTTTAACTATGGGTTCAAGTGTACTATGAGATAAAATAGGTTGAAAAACACTGCATGGAATGATTATTCTGAATCCTACAGACACATGTGAGTCACTGGAAGACTTCAAAGAAAGGTGGTTCTAGGGTCCCATGCCCAGAAATTCGGAATTCATTAGTATGTAGAGTAGCAAGTGGGGGACGATATAATACATTTTAAAAAAAGCTTTCCCAGAGGATTCTAAAGTGCAGCCAGGGTGAAGAACTATTGACCTAAAATGTTATGGAGTCTCACATTTTAGTTAGTTATGGCAAATTGGTAGCAAGTTTGAAAATGAGTATGAAAATGTCTTTCTCTGTTGCTTGTGGTGATCAGATCTGGCTGAGAGGCCAAAGAGGAAAAAGTTTCAATGGTTAGTGTCTACCTATTGTCATCTCCAAATTCATGGGAAAGTCCACGGTAACATGAGGAACTTTTCTTTAATAAATCCTATGTAAACAATTAACATACATAAAGATTACAGAAATTTGATTGTTCAAAAGAATTTAACCTAAGCTAAGTATTGAATCAGACATGTTATTCATGAAGCATTCATCAATACAACACAATCTCCTCAATCCCTCTCTGAGGAATCTGACCCATTTTCAAATTAGGTCATTGACTACTACAACTATTTTGAGATTTTTTAAAATAACATATTTTCATATTTTGTAAGTTTCTTGATATGTAAATATATTCTTTAATTCCTCTAGTTCTCATATTTTAGTCTAAAATGCCCTCCTTCTAGTCCTTGTGCAAAAATCTATATTTATTTTTAAATTTTAATTAACAGACTTTCTGCTTATGAAGGATATCTTTTCCTCCACCTCATCCCATTTCCATTTCCCTTTGATTTTTAAATCAAGATTCAAACCAAGTCTTATTCATTGATGAGCTAAATAAACTGTTCTCTAGCAAAGAGGATGCTTTCTAATTAGCTGTAGGATATAATTAGTACATGCTCTGGGCCAGTAAGAATTGGATTTACCAGATGCTGGAATCTGACAAGCTGAGCAATATTAATGGTAAGCAGGCGGGAGAGTGGGTGGAGGAATGGAGGAAAGGCCGGGATGGCCGTACTTCACAGAGATCAGGCAGTCAAGGTTTAAGTGTGAACATTCTGACAAGGTAGACATTTGCTCTTCTTAATATGTTAGCACTTTAACTTTCAATATGCAAGTCTTCTAGACCAAAAGGAACCATGGAGGATTCTGCGTCAATAATTGTGTATTATGGCAATTCGTCCATGAAGTGCAAAGCTGCCGTAGATATAAAGCATCTTAGCTGAAAACCAGAATCTTGGCTCTATGTCAAAGTTTAATTTTTGATAAAAGCCTACAGTCAGCTGGCGTCAGCATTTGTCTAGCACCAGGGCAGCGTGGCACCCATGATAAAATTATATTATTTCTTAATAAGAAACCAGACCATGAAATAGTTCCACTCTACCTCGTTTCCACGAAGCTCCCATTTATCTAATCCAATTGCAGGCACATGTGTGTGTATCCAAGAAGATTTAAGAGACTTTGGAGCTATTTTTTAAGATCCAAATATAGAAAGCAGCATATTAGATTTGATTCTGAAATAAAAATACATTACTTACAAATAGAACAAAAAGTTTCATGTTTGCCTAAATCCTTTCAGAAATCTCCTACAAACAGATATATAAAATGGGGCATTGTCATTTTACATGAAAATAATCCACAAGCCTTTTGAAATACATTTCACTTGACCTTTTAAATCACAAATGGGGTAGTAATAGTTACTATGAAATTTAACAAATATTGTGCGTTACCTAGCATTCAAAGTAGAGTAGGAATACCAATATGTATGATGAAGCTTTAGTCCCTCTAGCTGGACTCATACAGAATCTACAAAACTAAATCTATTCATGGCAACGGATTGCGAAATTTATTGTAAAATTTGTGAATCTTGGAATCTTCTGGATAACCAAGAGGTTTTGTCCATAAATATATAAGTTTTAGTTAGCATCCCAGTAATACAAATAATTATAATGTCAATATTCCTCATAGTGAACTCAAGATCATGTAAATTGAAAGATTTATAAGCACATCAACATCAAAAAATGGTTGAAGGAACTTACAAAGTTTGTCTTGAAGAAGAAAAGACCTCGTAAAACTGTAACAGCTGGAATCCTAGAATATGTACGGGCCTTTCAAATGGAAGCAGTGCGGAGGTGGAGCCAAGAGCCACAGCCAAAGTTTAAATCAAGGATCCTAGATGTGAACTAACTAATCAAGTCCATGTCCAAAAGACATAGGCTGCTTGTACTTGTTTCCCAGATTTCTTCATTTAGTTGTCGCATCACCTTGGAAAAGTTACCATCCCTCTCTACGCCTCAAATGTATAGTCATACAATAGGGCTCTGTACCCTAGGTAGTGGGGTCTTTGTGAGGACTCAAAGAGTTATTACTTTACAGTGCTTAAAACCTGTGCCTAGCCCCCAGTATGTGCTGCTCTCTATTATCATTAAGCAATTTAATTTCATTACTTTAAATATGAGAAAATCCCATAACAGAGGACTTAGGGATTGGCCAAAGATCACTCTCCACTTTCTGTCTGTGTCCTATTATCCTGTGGTTTGTTATGGCTTCAATTTTATCCCTCAAAAGGTATATGAAAGTCCTTATCCTCAGTAGCTGTGATTACGTTCTCATTGAAAACAAGGTCTTTGTGGATATAATCAAGTTAAGCTGAGGTGGGGCATTAGGGTGTGCCCTAACCCACTATGACTGATGTCATCTTTTTTCTTTTAATTTCAGGTTGACGTGAAGGTAAAAACAACCAGGTCACAATATTTGAATTTGTTAGGTAGAGTCCTTCCTGTAGTTACGTCTTGCACCCAAAAGGTGTGCCATACACTCAATATTGTGTGCATTAATTGAGAGCAAACACCCCTTTCCCTGCCCCTCGTTATCCCTCCCTCTAACTTAAATTGAAATGAGTTTTTCTCCTCTGTAGGTGTGAATTAGATAGTCTACTGGCTTCATATTAATATTGAGTACATTGGATACTTGCTTTTCCAGTCTTGTGGTATGTTACTGAGAAGAACGTGTATAGTTCTATCCAAGTTAATACAAAATATGTAAAATCTCCATCTTCTAATGGCTGAATAGTACTCCATGGTAAAGTACCTTTCTTATGGCCAGTATCTTTTTAAGTAGAAGGAAACGGACATAGACTCAAGAGGGAGCGTTGTCATGTGAAGGAGGACACAGGGACTTTAGGAGAAGCACGGTGTGTCATGAGGCAGGGACTGAAGGGCTGCGGCTGTGAGCCAAGGAAGGCCAAGGGTTCCAGTAACCAGCCAAGGTCAGAGGAGGAAAGCAAAGACTCTCCCCGCAGGTTTCAGGGGAGCATGGACCACTGACACCCAGAACTGTGAGACCACAGATTCCTGTTGTTTTAAACCACTCCGTTTGGGGTACTGTGTAATAGCAACCCTGGAAAACTAACACAGAGGTATTTAATATACTCCTTTTCACTGAAAGGATTTGCATAGAGACTAATGCACCCATCAGTCAGGTGCACTATACCCTACGTGGACAAGTAGACGAATCTACCTATTCAACTCAATGCATTTTTTTTATTTAAAAAAATGTACATTAATGCAATTATGGGGTACAACATGCTGGTTTTATATACAATTGGAAATACTTTCATCAAAATGATTAACATAGCCTTCACTGCATTTTCTTAGTTATGTGAAGACATTTATATTGTACACTTAGTAGATTTAACATGTACCCTGGTAAAATGCACCGTAGGTGTGGTCCCACCAATTACTGTCCCTCCACCAATTCTCCCCCTCCCCTCCCCTCCCTCTCCTCTTTCCCCTTCTTCTAGGTCTGTAGCTGGGTTATAGCTTTCCTGTGGAAGTATGGGTGCTTATAAATTGGTTTCATAGTAAGGCTGAGTACATTGGATACTTTTTCTTCTGTTCTTGAGATTCTTTGCTAAGAAGAATATGTTCCAGCTCCATCCATGTAAACATGAAAGAGGTAAAGTCTCCATCTTTTTTAAAGGCTGTGTAATATTCCATGGTGGACATATAAACTCAATGCATTTTTATTGAATGCTCACAGGTAGGGATGTAATGATGAAAAATCATTAGCCCTACCCATAATTATTGATTGTTTAAATGAAGTTCTCATACCACCAAAATATTTTTTCTAGCAATTAACATGTCTTAATGTAGAAAATCAAATAGCTTGTCAACTT
>CAUYRH010025307.1:0-17904 GCA_963574655.1 Perodicticus potto | reverse complement strand
TGGAGCTGGAACATATTCTTCTTAGCAAAGTATCTCAAGAATGGAAGAAAAAGTATCCAATGTACTCAGCCCTACTATGAAGCTAATCTATAGCTTTCAGATGAAGGCTATAACCCAGTGGTTTCTTTTTGCCTCTCTCCTTAACCTAGTCTCTTCAGCAGAGGCAACTGATGATTTCTGCTAATGTTTACAATTATACTTCTAAACAGTAACCATCTGCTAAGTCTTAAATATCAGTTTTAGTTATTGTATTATCCTCTGACTTCCTTTTTGGGTAGGTGAACATTTTATCTATAGCCCTACTTCTTTTGCCATCTTCTCAATAACGTTATTATTTAACAATAATTTTTTAAAAATCCATAGTCTTTTTTTTTAATGGCAATGTAAATATTCAGTGCTAAGCCAGATTAGAGGGAATACAGTGTATCAGGACTTAGTGGAGAACCCTCAGGGTTCACAGGAGCACTTGCAGTTTTTGTGGCCGTAACTGGGTCTGTGAGCGACACCCAGCTCACTGTATTGGATTATCTTAGTGTGTCATGCTGGTGATAACTATGGTCCATCTGTCCGTGACAGATTGCAGAGCTCTCCATGAGTTGAGTTGAGTATCTGCATGTTTGAAATCCAGTTCTCATAAGGAAATTTAGCTTTCTACAGAGTGTATATAGACATGTCATTGAAAGATGAATACATTCGGTAAGCTTATGGGAAAATGGGAAAATATTTTCTGAAAACACATTTTTTAAAAACTTTTCTTCCACATTCATAATATATTTTTATGTATTGTTCTACAGTGTTGTCTTCACAGATAACAATAGCTTTGCAAATCATTTTGCCATGAAGGTCTTTGCTAAGACTGAGATAGCCACCCTCCACTTTGTTTGTTTGTTTGTTTGTTTCAGAAACAGAGTCTTACTCTGTCACCCAAAGTGGAGTGGGATTACAGTTATGCGTCACCATGCCTGGCTGCCTGACTGCCTGGCTGACTTTATATTTTTTAAGAAATAGCCCTGAGGTCTTGCCAGGTTGCTAAGGCTGCTCTCAAACTCCTTCAGTGGATTACAGGCATGTGGCGCCACTCCTGGCTTCCATCCTCTTTTTTGTTATTGTAGAGTCCCTGAGTATAAATTTCATCATTTTGTTATTTAAAACTAATCAATTGGTATTCTTTGCCTTAACCCCTTTCCCTGAATGCGTGCAGTAATCCCGGTGGAGGTCATCTTTTATCAAGAGATGGCAAAATTATTTGAGTATCTTTTCAGATTAATGCTGTTGTTTTCCTTATTCTCTGTTATTTTTTATTTCAGGCAATTTTCTCCTTTAGAAGATATTCAGTGGCTGTTTTCTTCTTGTAAAATAATTACACATATTTGGAAGATACAGAAAAAAAGAAAAACATTTACTACCTAGAGAAAATAAGTATAATTTGGTATTCTCTTTATATGTATTCATTTCTGTGTGTGTCTGTGTGTACACACATACACCTACGTAAAAATGTATGTAAACACATAGATGACCCATTCTTTCAATATCTATTTCAGGTATACAGAGGTGAACAAGACAGACATGGTAACTGCTACCTTGAAACTGCTATACTACCTAGTAAAGGAAATATTCAATATGTAATCACATAGTTAAACTTTTGACAGATGCGTATGGTAAAAGAGCATAAATAGTGGCAAGGAAGAAGTAGCATTATCACATTTGTGAACAGTTTTTGTCAATTTTTTAAAAACTTATTGCCACAATGTATAATAAAGTACATTTGTGATGTGCAGTATACGTATATATACAGAAGAGATGGTCCTCAATTTACGATGGTTGACTTAAGATTTTTCTACTTTAGGATGATGCAGTCTGCTTTTCACTTTTAGTACAGTATTTAGTAAACTACATGAGACATTCTGCACTTTATTACTGTTATGATTTTGCCCAACTTCTGCCTCAGCCTCTCCAGTAGCTAGGACTACTAGTGAATTATTTAATTTTTTGTAGAGACAAGGTGTCTGTAGCCTGTTGCCCAAACTAGTCTTAAACTCCTGGCCTCAAGTGTTGTTCCTACCTTGGCCTCCCAAAGTGCTGGAATTACAGACATAAGTTGCCATGTCTGGCAGATTGAAGATAGTATTAGTTTATCATGGGTGTAGTGAGATGTAACCCTGTTGTAAGTGGAGGAGCGTGTATGCATATGGAGAAAGACTTAATTCCCTTTTTTGTGTAAGTTTGTCAAATGTTATTTCAACATAGAATTTAGGTCTAGTAGAATTGAATATTAGTGTGAAGAATCGTTCTACTTTTAACTTACCTTTAGCTTATACATTTTTTCATTTGAATCTTTTATTTCAGTCACACTAAAGGACATGAGTAGTCAGATTGTTAATCATGAACTGGACTGTAAAAGTACAGTATGATTATTTTACAAATAGATTCATTTTATAAATACATGGAAATGCTATGTGAAGTCTAGGATATTTATTATTCATCAACTACAAGTTGCAGGTTTACTACAAGATAATTTGCATATATTATCATATATTGCATCATTTACTCCTCAGAGGAGGAGTTGAGGTCAGTGGCATTAACCTCTTTAACATGTAAGGAAAATAATATAGACTAATTAACTTATACTAATTTACTGTTGTTCAGATGGTATTGTGACTTGAGTCTTGCTTAATTCCAGATAAAATACATGCTTGAAATTTCTTAATGTTATGATGTCTCCTTGTAAGGGTAAGGCAGATGGGAGGGAATTGGTATACCCATTTTTCAAATGAGAAAACTGAGGCATAAACATGTCCAAAGTGTAGTAGAAAGGACAAGAAAATAGTAGTCAGCCTACTGTAACTTGAGTTTCAGTTTTTCTGTCTATATATAAGGATTCAACTCTGTCCTGAAGTATCCTAGGGTGGTAGTACCAGGAGGCCAGTACAGTGCTTTCTGAGTTCTGTCTATAATTTTATTTTAACAGGAGAAGCTTTGCTTATATATATATATATATATATATATATATGTTCAAGTGTTATACTAACCTGATTTGAGAATAAAATTTTCAGCTTTTGTGTTTTGTTGCTTTATTTTTATTCTAGTGAAAGTATAAATAAATCAGTTTCCCTTCCATTTTTCTGTAAAATGAACTATGGTGTTTTTTAGGGGAAGAGTAAAAAACTTTATGAGAACTGAGTTATGTAAGTAGATGTTGATCTTAAGTGCTTTAAATAAAACCATGTGTCGGGTCATCTCTGCATATAGTTGTAATAAAATTTTTGTCTAGAGAATGTCAGCCATAGCAGTATTCTGTTTGAGTCTGCATAGGTTTTCATGCTTATTATTTTTTGTAAACTAAAGAAAATAAATTGTCATAGAATAATTTTGATTAGACTAATAGGAAATATGATAGTTTAACATAGACAACTTATTACTGTTGTCTATCATGAAACCTGAAAAACTAAAAAACAGTTTTATTATGATTTTGATGTTGTGATGTTGTCAGCCTGGGTGACCTGTCAAGGTATATCAAGATTCTTTGATTTCTCAAGTGTTTACTGAGGATTTTGTCAAGTTTCAGAAACTGGCCTAGTTTTCTTAGTATCTAACTTTATTAAACATAGGCTGCAGCAGATAGCTTTGTTATAACAAAAGTTTTTGCTGACTCTGAGGTAGAAAGTTATAATTATCTGAACGAGACAGGACTATATGGTGCTATTTTTGCAAAGCTGCTCTAACTCTAAAAATATTCCTTCTATGGCTACATAAAAATATTCCTCTATGGCTTCTTGTAGCCGTATTCACCAGTATTCTGCCATCTTTAACAGTCGATCTCTTTCTTGGAATCTGTAGAAGGCACATATTGAACATGAAGAGCAGTGAATCGTGCTGCCTCTTATTTTCATAGAAACACTAAAGCATCAGCATATGCCAGTGTTTGCTTTGGGGCAGGTTTTCCTAGAAAACAGGAGATCAGTGAGGCGCTAAATTGCAATTTTATTTGATAGATGGCTGAAAACAAGGCCATGAGTGAAAGCAGCCAAACTCTTAGATGTTATGCTTGTCAAAACAAGAACAAAGATTAGTATGCAAGTTCAATTTTTCTTAAATATGGATCCCAACATTAATTGAAATATGCAGCTCACCCACAGCTTTGGGCGTGGTCCATGAACACAGCTGCTGCTCTCTTCTGTAATTACTGTATTTTATTACCACGTATGACTGGGCTTTTTGGTTATTAGCAATGATGTGAATGAGAGAGAAGGAAACATGTTGGATGTATAGTAACATGTGTTTTGGCATTGGTTATTTTGTCTTCCTAACTGTTTTTGTTGGAGGCATTTTCAGAGGAAATTTTAATACACTCTATGGGGATTGAGAGCAAAGCTTGCTCTCTGGTCAGTTTGTGATAGTTTCTTATCTAGGTGGACACCATCACCAGTCACTGTGATGGTTTCAGAGGCATCCAAGGCCCACACTATCCCATAGACATTGCCCCTGAGGACAGGTGCACATAATTTACATGCCATGGTGAGCCTAGGTGTTGTCCTTGTACCTAAAATTCAATGAAGGGCCTGAGGGGAACTCAGAAAATGACAAGTCATCAAGTTCACTTTGATGATGCAACACGTAACTGCTTTCTTTTCCATCTAACTTTACAGAAACCAGTGTAGTTGTCACCAAGCCCTGGATGTTGCTAGTTAAAGGAATTGTTTAGAAGACTAGCAGATTTCACTTTTATTCTGGGGATCTAGGGGTAATTCTGTATATTATGGGTGATTTAGAGTGAGGTATTGCATTTCCCATTATTACTGTCCCCTCCCCCCCTTAATAAGGCAATCAAGAAACCGACATTTTCTGAAATAAGACTGGTAAGGTGGCTTTCACAAAACTAATTTGGGTTTAACATTGAACTCTTTTCTTCTCTCATAAAAGCTTAGAGCCTGGAAGAAGATTGTAACTGCCATTTGTGTTTAGTTTTCCAAGTCATAAAGGATGATAAATATCATAGCTGACACTATGATAATGTTTATTTATGTGGCAAATATTGTTCTAAGCACCTAACAGACATTTTTAAAATTTAGTTTTCTCTGTAACACTGTGAGGTAAGTATTGTTATTATTCCCATCTTATAGGTAGAAAAACAGAGCAAGAAGTTAGGCAATTGACCTAGGACGAACAGCTAGTAGATAGAGGAGCTAGGATAGAATCTGGACAGTCGGCTCTTACCTCTGTCAGATGCCAGACATTTTAGAGGCTGTCTTGCACTCCTTATCAAATCAGCAGGCTAAGATTTACATGCTTTTTAAAAATTTACCTCTCTTTGAAGCTAACATTAATATCGGTTTATTTGCCAATCTATTCTGAGTTCCTATCAACTTGTCATAAATAGTACATCCCTGAGAGAAATAAAATAATTAGTTAATAAAGACAGATTTTCAGGATGAGAAAGAAGGCTGTATCATACTGACTGTGTAGTAGAGATATTCATGTTCCCTTGAGCCTGAAGAGAACTTGTGAGTCAGTTGATGTAGACTTGCCCTGCACAAGGGTCCCTGAAATAGTGAAACAGCTCCTGGTTGGCATTATCCCTGGACAGCCATTCCAGTTAAACAACTCTAAGGAAAGGAAAGTTCTTTGAATTAAAAACTTGACATTGGTATTCAGCAAGCACATTTTAGAAAAGCAGCCAAAAGCATTAAACATCAAAATAGTTCAGAGAAAAGAATCATTATCTTGAGAGGAATCAGGAACTTTGATGCCAGGTTTACATACATGCTTTTTCAAACTTTATTGTAAATAGTTTGGTTGTTTTTTTTTTTAAGATCATAGCATAGGGACAGGAATGCTGCATGTTTTTTCCATGCACTAGTTGTTATCCTTTGTGAGGTCTCAGATTTTTCTGTAATAAAAAGAGGAAATTAATATGATAGGAATTTCCTATTCCCATTCTCTAGAGGTCTTTTAGGAGATCCTTAGAGCCAGTGTAAAGAAGGCATCAGATTAGAGGTGTGTTTTTCTCCTGCTAGGGAATCTATTACATTTCAGACTTTCTTATCTTAAGAGATATCTGTCAGTATTTGCCTTATCCATATTTTCACCCTTTGTAAAATAGAGGACGTCTCTATTATCTAGTTCAGTTTTCAGTACTTGCTAGCGAATGTCATTGTTGGAACAGCACATACAATAATCTGGTCAGCATTTCCATTCTCCGTGATTGTCATAATGTCAAAAGTAAATTTGGTGAGGATGAGCTTTAACGACATACCCTTTTTAGAACCCTGTGTTAATTACCATTGTTGCTAGGTCTTTTAAGTTTGTGCTTTTTTGTGGATATTATTTCATGTAATACTTTTCTTTTTCTTTTTTGAGACATGATCTTGCTCTGTCTTCTAGGCTGGAGTTCAGCGATACAATCACAGTTAACTGTATCCTTGAACAGTTGCATGCCACCATGCTAGCTAACTTTTTTTTTTCAGAGACAGGGTCTTGCTATGTTGCCCAGGCTGGTCTCAAACTCCTGGCCTCAAGTGATCCTCCTGCCTCAGCTTCCCAAGTGCTGGGGTTATGGGAGTGAGCCACCCTGTCCAGCACTGCATGTAGTATTTTTCAAAAATTAAAACTAGTTTAATATTGTTCTGCAAATGGCCTGTTTCAGTACGGTTTGGTGGCATGTTTGTTATATGACCTGTCAAGCTTCTGGACCTTTCTGACCTCTCTGTCTTTGAGTCAAGATGAATGTTACAAACTGAGGCTGATTATTCAGTATATCTGGTAAGGGTGAGCATCTTCTCCTTACCCTTCTCCCCCCACCCACCTTGTTGTTTTCATTTGTTTTGTAAATGAAATGGGCTAGAACAGAATGTTTCTTAATGGGCTGCACATGAAAATATGTATTTTGGCTCAGTGCCTGTAGCTCAGTGGTTAGGGCCGGTCACATACACCAGGACTGGCAGGTTTGAACCAGGCCCTAGCCTGCTAAACAACGGTGACAACTACTACAACAAAAAAATAGCTAGGCCTTGTGGCAGGTGCCGATAGTCCCAGTACTTGGGAGGCTGAGGCAAGAGAATCGCTTAAGCCCAAGAGTTTGAGTTGCTGTGAGCTGTGACGCCAAGGCACTCTACTGAGGGAGTGCCTCACTCTACTATATTGTGAGACTCTGTCTCAAAAAAGAAAAAAAGAAAATATGTATTTTATTGATTTATACTTATACTGGGGTAGATAATAATGTAAAATATATGTCCCTCCAGGTATAGTGGCTTATGCCTTTAAGCTGAGTACTTTGGAAGGCAGGGCAGGAAGATCTCTTGAGGCCAAGAGTTCAGGACCAGCTTGTGCAATAGCCAGACCTCTGCTCTACAAAAAAATAAAATAATTAACCAGGTGTGGTGGTACACACCATTAATCCCAACTATTTGGGAGGCCGAAGCAGAAGGATTGCTTGAGCCCAGGTCTTTGAGGTTGCAGTGAGCTAAGCTGTGATTGAAACTGCTGCACTCTACCCGGGGTAGCAGAGTGAGACTTTGTCTTAAAAAAAAGATAAAATACATTTCTGACTGTATTTTGATTAAAAGTTTGAAAATAGTTTTCTAGGTCAGTGCTACTCAATTTGTAGGCCCCGGACTGTTGCCAGCCTTGAACTACTTGTTCTTGGTCTACAGTGAGATAAATACTAAAACTGAGAATAAGCATTTAGGATCTTTTGTAGCAATCTTATATTGCCAAAGTTATTAAACTTTTGATCAGTGAGGTGTCCCATTGAACAGGTGTAGACCAGTTTAAGTGTTGAGCTTCCACGATGAGTTTATATATTGAGCTGAGGACTGTTTAGCACTATTTTAGGTCATTTCGTAATATATTAGAGTCAAACAGAGGTGGAGAGAATTTTTATCCTAGTTCTCCTAGGATAAGAAACTTTCCTTTTGGTGAATTAGGCATCATATGTTGCTATTTACTATAATTTCCAATCATCTACCTGTAACATAGAAAAGGCATTAGCTCCTGTTACCCTGTTATGGTTAGTACAGCCCAACGTGGTTCTTTTATTTATATAAGATACAGTAGTATGTTGTCAGTGTTAAAACAGGTTTGTCCCTTCCAGTGTCTTGTTCTATCATACTTAATAGTGCTTATTACCATGTGAAACGTCTTGTTTATTTGTTTGTAGTCCGCCTCTCCCAAGTAGATGTAAGTAGCTCCAAAGGAGACATTTCGTCTGTTTTATTAATTACCATTGTTCAGCCTCCCTATAGCAGTCTGCTCTATCAGGTGCTCAATCAACATTTGTGAAATTAATCAATTAATAACTTAGTGAATTAATTATTTTAGGGAAAAAACATAGTACAGGTGTTGCCCTTGACCTTAAAGTGGCCCTGAATAGGATACACGTTAGTCAAGAATGGTAAGATTCTTGGTAAAATAACTGATGGTAATATAGAAGGCCGTACTACCCATAATGGGGTAACAGGAGCTAGATTCTAACCATTATAAAAGCATGTTTATAGGCTCGGCGCCTGTGGCTCAAGCAGCTAAGGCGCCAGCGACGTACACCTGAGCTGGTGGGTTCGAATCCAGCCCAGGCCTGCCAAACAACAATGACGGCTGTCACCAAAAAATAGCCGAGCATTGTGGCGGGCGCCTGTAGTCCCAACTACTCGGGAGGCGGAGGCAGGAGACTCGCTTGAGCCCAGAAGTTGGAGGTAGCTGTGAGCTGTGATGCCACGGCATTCTACCCAGGGGGACAGCTTGAGGCTCTGTCTCAAAAAAAAAAAAAGCATGTTTGTTTAAAAAAGTACTGGCTGATTCAAAAAGAATTGAACACTGTAAAAAGTGCATTACTCGGGGTGGCGCCTGTGGCTCAGCAGGTAGGGCGCTGGCCCCATATACTGAGGGTGGCAAGTTCAAACCCGGCCCCGGCTGAACTGCAAAACAAAAAAATAGCCGGGCATTATGGCGGAAGTCTACAGTAGTCTCAGCTACTCGGGAGGCTGGGGCAGGAGAATCACCTAAGCCCAAGAGCTGAAGGTTGCTGTGAGCTGTGTGATGCAACGGCACTCTATCGAGGGCCATAGAGTGAGACTCTGTCTCTACAAAAAAAAAAAAAAAAGAAATGCATTACTCGTTGAGTGGGTATACAGGGTATCTTGGACTCATCCTAGGAAAGTGTCACTACATACGTCACTGTTGAATGTCCCTGTGGTAACCTGTGAAGTACTCCACTTGGGAAGCTGTGTACTGATGACAGTGATTAGTTCACCCTTCAAAGCAATTTTGGAACTCTTTCTCTGGAATGGCCATCAGAGCTGTCATCTTATGAGGTCTGACAGTTAAGTTTGTGAACTCATTCTAGGAAAAGTGCTTTGAAGTGTAGACTAGGTTCTGGCATCACTGCGTAACATTCCCAGGGGGAGCACTTTGAAGGTGACTGTAGTGGTTGATATTTGTTAGTTAATAGAAAGCTAATAATTTATTATTTGAAACCATTACTCTATAGTTCTTTATATACAAAATATAGTTAATTTTGTAACTTAGTCTTTGATGTTATTCCTAGATGGCAGAGTGTTTAGAGCTACAACTAAAGAGACTTAGATTTAAATCCTGTTTCTGCCAGTTTAAATTCTAAAGTAGAATTTAATTTGTGGTCAAATTACTTAGCCTATTTGAATTTATGTTTCCTGCATTTAAAATGAGAATAATAGTGCTTTCTCAGGAAGAATGAAATAATTTATGTAAGAGGTCAAATGAAATTATTAGATTCTGGTGGGTAATAAGTGGTGTTTTCTTGCTCATCTCTAAGTTTGTTGTTGTTGTTTTCTCGTGACATTTGTCCTAGTAGATAATTTTGTTATAACAGTAAATTATAAGAAACAGAGAATAATATCCAGAAGTCCAGGGTCTTCTTGTCTACTTAGGGGGAAGGTAACATCTATCACTGCTTACTTTGTGCCAAGTATTCTTGTAGGTATGTTACATACTTGAGCTCATCCATCCTCAAAACAGTTTTGTAGGGGAGAGATTGCTGTCCTCATTATGTCATGAAAGAAACTGTTGAGTACCTCATTTCCATTGTTGGTAACTTAGACTTGCAACCATCAGTTAGCTATTTGTCTTATTCCTCAAAGAATTCCTCTCTCAATGAAGATAATGGTAAGAGAAAGCTTGAATGTGAAAGGCAGAATGGTCTAAGATTTTCCTAAAAGGAAGTGATAGTAAGGTTATTTTGAGTATGGACACAAGGCACAATATACCTAAGAAACTTTTCCTCCTCATAAAAATGGTATTATGGAAACAAATGTAGAGTGAAAATAAATTTCCTCCTTCTAAAATCAAGTAGAATACGGTGAAATTTGAAAATAGTTTTAAGAAAGGTATGCAGAAGAAATTATAGGATATAGAGAAACATTCTTACTATATAATTTTTTGATAAATACCGAAGGATATAGCAGATGAAGTGTTGCACCTTTGTTGCAATACTCCAGAACATGTAGGCTTTGAACAGATGAATTTATGTGGAATATCACCGGATCAATTTGGGGTGTGTGTGTAGTTAATTTTGTTTTGAATTTTTTGAGGGATGCCATGAGTAAAGTAATGTCTTTGTTGATTTTTATTCTTCCAATACATGATTTGCATGATTTCAGATTCTAGTGACCTTTAGGGCCAACCTGTACTTGTATGGATCAAGTGCTTTTCGGACAAAACTGCTGATTTTGGTGAGGGATTAGAAGACAGCATGTCTTGTAACTGGAAACCTTTTTATTTGGGTTGATTCTCTTTGGCATTGTTGGAAAGAAATACCTGAGACTAGGTGATTTATAAAGAAAAGAAATTTATTTGGCTCATGGTTCTAAAGGCTACAAAAGAAGCATTGCACCTGCAACTAACTGCTTCTGGTAAGGGCTTCACGGAGCTTCCAGTCAAGAGGGGGGTGAGGGGGAGCAGCCAAGTCACATGGCCAGAGACGGAGCAAGAGAGGGAGGAGGTGAAGCCAGACTTTGTAAACATCCAGCTTTAGTGAGAACTCATTCATTATCTTGGGGAGAGCACCAAGCCATTCATGAGAGATCTGACACCCCCAACTAAAACAACCTCCCACCAGACCCTACTTGTAACACTGGGGATCAGATCAAACATGAGGTCTGGAGAGGCCGCCACTCAAAGCATATGAAGGTGCATGGTAGAGGGCCTGCCACGGAGAAGAAATGGAAGGTAGCTGCTAATTTAATCGTCTTAGTCCCTCTTTGCTATTTAAGTTTGCTTGAATTGTTATTTCACGAAATTTTTCTTTCTTAGAGATTTTCAGGTATTTAAGTATTAACCATTTGAACTTTAAAATAACAGACTGGGGTGAAACCCTTCACACTGTCTTGTTACCTAAGTTTTATTTTCTTCCTTTCTTCCATCTTTCCATCACTTCTCTGTCTTGGTTTATAACCGATTGATGAAAATTTCTTCTCAAACCATAATCAACTTTTTTGGCCATCTGAAAAGGATCATTACAACAAAAGCACTCACCCTTTCCTATATAATTACCAATTGGTAACTCTGCCTGTTCTGGATATATCAGAGCCGCACACAATTTAAAGCCAAGCACAGGAAGCCACAAGTACTCAGGTGGCCTTGAGCAATTCCCTTGCTTCTGTCTTTTTTCTTTTTTTTCTCCCACTCTTCAAAAGTCTGTCCAGCTATGGGTTATTTTTTTCTTTGTGTAGAAAAAAAGTACTCTTTTAGTTCCTGTGAACTAATAAATAGAGAAGAGAAAGTGAGACTGCGCATTTGAGTGCGTGTGTTTGTGTTCAGTACAATCTTTTATAAACTAAAAACTGTTTATAAAATGCTAATAACCATCCTGTACTTTTGTTTATAAGAAATATAAGATAATCTTTACATATTCTCAGATCATTTAGAAAAAGCCATTGATACGTTGCCATAGAGATTTAAATGTTTAAAGTTTGATTTTTTTTTTAGGACAGTGGACTGGAAGTGCAATAAAGTGTGGAGAAACTGTTTAAACAGACATCCTTCTGCACTCTTGAGTGCTCACTTTTTATCCCCCTGGAGTTGCTTTGTTATTGCAAATTGACAACTTTGCAATTAAAATGATGAATGTTGGACCCTAGTGTTTATAGGTCCTAAGGTCAGTGGGTCCAGAGATGGCTGTACTGTGGGAAACTTAAGTAAGAGCTCATCTCACAGAAGATGAACCAACCCCCTCCTCTTTTCTATGTGATTGTTCATGAGTTAAACATACTAGATGTGGTTGAAGGAGTCACTAGGATATAATGAGTAATGTGAAGAATCTTTATTGGTCTAATTCTGTGGCCTAATTCCTCATGCTTAAACACTAATGTGAGCATTCATTAACTATTAATTAAAAATCACATTCTTTTATAAAGCAATATTAGAAAACATGTTAATTAGTTAAAACTGTAACTTAACTATAACACCATTCTTTGGGTGTTCGTAAGATATAATTTTGCTCGATTCTTTTTTATGTAATTGTGATTCCTAATAGAGCTATTGTTTGTTTATAGCATTATTTTTCCTATACATTATTCTAACCAGTGTATCAAAATTTTAATTTCTAACATAATACTTTATAACTTAGAATTCCTTTCAGCTGTTCATCTAGAAGTTCTGAAATTGGTTGTAATGCATCAGGAATCTTTATTTTGGATAAAGATTCTACTACTACAAAAACTGTCTTAGCTTTCAAATAGATTGTTTTAGCCACACTGATGGCTTTGTTCTTTGAATTTGACGTGCTGAGGACAGTACTGAGCCAAGGCCCTCACTGGTGTCTCACCATCATGACTTACTCCTGTACAGTGGCTTCACACTAAGGCGAGAGAACAATGGGCAAATTGTTGAGACCATGGCATTGAGCCATAGCCAGAATCTCTGCTGGTTTAAAACACACACACTACACAAGAGTAACTTGTGATGATTACGGTAGTTCAAAGGGAGCTCTATTATCCCATTGGGTATTTGCCAGGATTTGAAGAGGAAAATGTAGGAATAATTTTTTATAATTTTATCTCAGTTTTAAAAGGTGTTTATATAAACATCCTTTAAAATTGTTTATAGTCTATGCATTGCTAACGTGAATGATAATCTAAAGAAATGAAAGACAGTTGTAACAATTTTAATTTTGAGAAATGATTTTTCTTATTATATTTGAATTTTGTACAAGAGAATATCGGAAATATATATATTCTAGTTTGCTGAAGGAAATACGATTCCTCTGTAAATGCTGATTAAATTATGCTCATACATCTTCTTTGGGTATCTTATTAAACACAAAATCTAAGAAAGCATAGATCGGATAAAAAAACACAATTCATTTACAGAAGGTTTTGAGAATTGTTAAATATTGTAATAGCTCTTTCCCTTAATTTTAGTCCCTTAGTGGTGACTTAAGTAAATGTTACAGACTTTACAAAGATTTGGTCTTACTTCTCCCCCCACCCTGTGACTCATAAAACATAACAAAAATAGTGCTTTTTCTTTAGACATTTCTTTAAAATAAATATAGCATTTCCCCCAGGGGTCCAACCTCAACTCCATCTTGAGAAATGTTTCCTAAATAGTGAATTGTTCTTCAAATGAGTATGGGCAACAATTCATAATATTTTCTTCTTTAGACACTTTATAGGCTCTGAGAAGTTCTGTGTCGAAGATGCTGTGTAACTTTAACTCCTTGTTTTCCTGATATCTTTGATAACAGAACATTTTTTTGTTTTGTTTTGTTTTTAGAAAGTTTTCCATGACAGATGATTTGAGAAAAACCTTCCTTATGCTTATTTAGTACCTGTACATTGTAAAAAACAATGAAGTACACAAAAGACAAAAAAAATGCCTAAAGAACTCCTAAAATACTGGTGTTTCCATTCTTGTTTTCTTTGCACCAATCATGATACATATGCTATTTTATATCTTATTCCACTTGATGTCATAAAGTACTTTATCATGCAGTGTAGAATTCTTTCTAAGAATGATTTTAATAGTTGTATAGTCTTTCACCATGTGGCTATATTACAATTAATCATTTCCTCATTGTTGTATATATAAGGGGTTGTTTCCAATTTTGCAGTATTATAAATTACACTAGAGTAAACAAATATATATAAAATCTTTTTCATATTTCAGATTATTTCTTTATAATAATCCCCAGAAGTTGATCATTATATCAAAAGGCATTAGTTTTCTTTAAGGCTTTAAAAAACAAATGCCAAAGTATTTTCCAGAAGATCTGTACTAATACATAGTTCTTTCAGCAACATATGCAAGTTTTCTCACAAGCATTATATGTTAACATTTTTTAAAAAATCTTTTCACAGTTGTAAAGGTGGTGTTTCTTTTTATTTTGTTTTTTTGAAGTTTTTAAAAATTAGTATCTTAGGGGCAGCAACCGTGGCTCAAAGGAGTAGAGTGCCGGCCCCATGTACTGGAGGTGGCGGGTTGAAACCCAGCCCCGGCCAAAAACTGCAAAAAAAAATTGTTATTGCTTTGTTTTATAGATTTCATTTGTCATGCATTCTAAATTCCCTGAATCACAATAGTTTGTACCATAACAATATGTAATTATACTTAAATATAAGATTTTTGTAGCTTTCTAATCTTTTAAAATATAGTACATTTTAGTTTTTATGTACATATGCTGTGTATTAAAATGTTTTTCCAAATTATTTTTGATAATAAAGTCATCAAAAAAAAAGTGGACAACTCGACTTCTGTTGACTCCAAAAAGTAAAATCACAAACAAAAAGGAAGGCCATTTGTCTAGAAGGTTCTAAATTTATGTGGCTAAAATTATGAGTGTCTGTGAATAGTTAGACAGAAGTTCCTCGGTTGGCATGCAATAAAGTAACTCTAAGGAACCTTCTTTTCTCAGTTTCAGTGATTCTGTGACTCATTTGGTGGTTATTTAAATATTTAAACCAAGAGAACTAATTGTTATTGTAGCTAAGGTTAACTATTTTGTTTGACATTTAATTATAAGCCAGTCTGGTTTTGTTTTCTTACAAAAAATGTTGGCATTTTTTATTTTTATTTTCATTTTTTAAGGCTGGCCAAGTGAACAGTGGTAGTGGAGAAGGAATAGGAATCTGTAACTGGTTGTGATCAATTAGTTGTGAAGAGCACTGAACTCGGACCAGCTAATGTTTTTGTTTTTAATATGCAGTGAACTCAGTGTAGGATTTTGAGGCCATAGTTGATTCTCTTTCACCTGACTGCCATATTTTGCAGTATATAATGTGCTCCTGTGTATAATGTCCACCCACACTTTGGCCTGAACTTTCAGGAACATCCCCCTCAAGAAAGCGACTAGCTTTTGGCTGGGAGATACACGTCTGGGGAAGGCTGATGCTCTGCTGGTCAATGTGCCGGTCGCATTGCCCTCTTGAGGCTGCTCATTCTGTGAAGGCTGTCTCTTCCCTCTCTCTCAGGAGTCCTTCCTCCCTGCCATGTTAGGGACTGTGGCTGAAATGGCCACACACGTGGCTGGGGCAGGGGGGAACGAGAGCAGAGGTCTGGGTCCCCTCCATGCAGCTGGCCCTTGGCCCTTGGCCCTCGGCTTTCGTGGCAGTGGCCTGCCTTGTCAGCTTTGCCTCCCCTGATCACAGCTTTTGGCAGAGGCCATTTCAGCCTGCTCCCACTGGATCCCAGATCCTCCATGACTGGAACCCTGTGTGCCTGGGGGAGTCCAGGTGGGAGGGTGAGGTGGCCCCAGGAGGCCCAATGGGCTCCCCAGCTCCTGGCTGTACTACCCATTTATGATACACACCCTTATTTTACCTCAAAACTTGCCGTTGTACACAGCAAAATATAGTACTTGTTGATGTCCCTGCACTTACGAAACTTTATTAGAAGGCAGGCAGGGTAGACATTCCAATTTCAGATTTAGAAATTCTTTCATGAATGTAAAATTTCAAGCAATATTTTTATAGAGCATTCAATAAATAGTGTTAGGAATCATTATTTTACGTTTTCTCAACAAAAAGAGGTTAGGTTCCATAGTTAATGAAAACTAACCATGCTGGGGGCATTTGTTGTTGTTGCTAACACTCTTAAAATAAGAGCTAGCACCTGTTAGCTTAAAAGGAGTTTGTTTTTATAGACATAGGATATGTGCATTTTATTTTAAGTTTGGAAACAACATGGGTATTAAACGTCATGTTCTTTTTTACAAATTGTTTTTATGTTGCTTTTGAGTGCTCCAGGTACCTTGAAGTGTCCAGGTGAAAAAGAATACTATCCTCTCTATTTTGACAAACTTCCAGTATTGTCTTGGATGATTTTAATAATAAGTTGATCCTTTGTGATTGCATCTTATTGTGAAATTTCAGTGAAAGGAAGATTCCACTGTTCTGTACTTGAACTTGACTTCTTTGCTTGTTATAATAACCCTAGAAGCTAAAAGAGAAATTGTCTATTTTAGAATACACATGGAAAGTTATGCATCTCTACAGAGTGCAGTCTGTATTGCAGTAACCAAATGTTAGCATCCATTGTGGCTTCTCGTTAGCTTAGCCAGTGCCTGCCATAGGTAGCTAAATTAGTGGTGATTGGGAAATCCAGTTGCTGCTAGGAATGTTGATCAGAGTTCATTATTAGGTTATGCTCTTAGATACCTAATACCTTATGCTAGTATCTCCTAATTATGATCTGTTATCTTTATAAATAAAATGATCTCATGGTTTGTAACTTACAATTATTATCGCTTGGTGTTTACTATGCTTACATTTCTTGAATTCTGCACTTTGATGTCTTATCCTCAGGCTGGTGGGGTATGTAAGGAGTCAGATTGCTTCTTATATGATGAACACAGCATGTGCTTTAACTTCAGGTAGATAGCCTTTAAAGCAATAGAAACTTCCCCAGATCATTTAGTTACTTGATTACAGCCAGTGTATTTTATATGTAAGAACTAGGGGCTTCGGCTCCATTCTAAGCAGTTTACTTACTCTACCTTTGAAGTTCTTTATGTGAAAAATGAGGATAATAATAGTTTTTACTTTTGGTTATTGTTATGGTTTTGTGAGATAATTGCTCTAAATCAATGATTTCTTACTATTGAGCCCATGCTAACCAAAGTCATAGTAATAACACAGTACAGAAGACCATATATTAAAAATAAAAATTAGGCTGGGCATGGTGGCTAATGCCTATAATCCTAGCATTCTGAGAGGCCAAGGCTGGTGGATCACCTCAGCTCTGGAGTTTAAGATCACCATGAGCAAAGAGAGACCCTGTCACTACTAAAAATGAAAACCTAGTCAGGCATTGTGGTGGGTGCCTGTAGTCAGTCCAAGCTACTCAAGAGGCTAAAGCAATAGAGTTTGAGGTTGCTGTGAGCTATGACACCATGGCACTCAACCCCAGGGCTGCTGAGAGAGACTCTGTCTCAAAAAAATAAAATAAAATAAAAATTAATTTTAATCTGAAAATAGTTTTCTTTCTTCTGCCCTCATTACTGATAAACTATTACATGCCAGGCACTGGGCTGAAATACAGACACTTGGGATATGGTCATTGCCTCTGCTGAAGTTATAGCCTAGTGGAAGAGCCAACAGTTTAGTTTTAGCATAACCAAATACATTAACTTGCATAAGCACTTAAGAATATAAATGCAAAATAAATACTCATTCAGTAGCCCAATTTGACGAGAACTTACTCAGTATCTTCCCAAAGAGACCCAATACCCTGGCTCGGCGCCTGTGGCTCAACGGGCTAAGGCGCCAGCCACGTACACCTGAGCTGGCAGGTTTGAATCCAGCCTGGGCCCGCCAAACAACAATGACAGCTGCAACCAAAAAATGGCCGGGCGTTGTGGCGGGCGCCTGTAGTCCCAGCTACTTGGGAGGCGGAGGCAAGAGACTCGCTTGAGCCCAGGAATTGGAGGTTGCTGTGAGC